>AWOL01S0004924.1:40271-61975 GCA_000715115.1 Nicotiana otophora | reverse complement strand
TCCTTTTTTTTTAAAAAATTTAAAATGGTGGTGGCATGTGTTCGGGCCAGCTTGCATGTACCTAGACTATTGTGTTGGGAACTTGCGATCGATCTTTCTATCAGTGCATGTACAGATGTACTAAGTAACTCTGCCGACCAAGGGCTAATGGGAAAAATCACCTAACCTTTTTAGTCTCTAGTGGACATCCTGCACTTCTCATGTTTGGTTGTCAATTTCTTACAGCCCAAAATCTTGTTGTTAGAAGTTAGCTGTGGTTACAAAGGGAGAAATGAATGATGTCCCCATTTGTCAATTTCTTACTGCCCAAATCTTGCTGTTAGAAGTTAGTTGTTGTTAGAAAGGGAGAAATTAATGGTGTCCCCATTAACTTTCAAGTACGTATTTGTCAAATTGAGGAGCTTGTCTCTGGACCAATTGATATAAGAAAGAAAACAATGTCACCATAGTTTTTCTCTCATTACAACAATGAAGTAGAACTTCTTAAGTAATTGAAGCACACTTGACAGTTATTGTGATTTAGTGGTACTCCCTCTATTTTTGTAGGTTCTAGAAATTCAAGAAACAGATGGAATAGAAGCAGAAAATGCAAGGATGAGAGGTTACATCTGTTTATAATTAGTCCACTGTTGTCAACTCAAAACTTTGATTTTCAGCGTAATGCATGTTGGAGTAAAAAACCTTTTATTGTTTACTGGTGATTGAAACCTAACATTATCAACTTCTAATTGTGAACACCTAATTTTTTTATCATGCTTGGATTTTTTCCAACTCCCTCACATCACTTAACACACGCCTTACCACCAACACAATTATTCCCTCACAACTCACACTCCCACTCTTCATCTTTAACAACTCACACTCCACTCTTCCTCTTTAACAACTCACACAAGCACTTCCCTCACATGATCCCTCCACAAACACACATGGACACTCACAAAACAAGGAGCTTCATCTCCACCCTAAAGACCAACAAAACCCTCTGTATAATTGCTGCAAAAATCAGCCATGAAGGAGAGAAAAACCAGCAAGAAGAAAGATAGCCCGAAATTACAGCAAAAGCTGTCCAAACAAATGCAGGGAAATAGCTGCAAAACTTACCTCCATTAATGCCAAAAAACAGCTCCAAAGGCAACTGAAAAACAGCTCTTAAACCCAATGAAATCCAGCTGAAACAGTTCCCATTTCTACCCAAATATAGTCCCAAAAATCAACACCCAAAACTCCATTGAAATCACCTTAAAACAATCCACTTTTTCACGTGAAACAGCAACATTTTTCAAGTCGAAGTTCCGTCGCTTGAGGTCGTCGCCGTCCAAGGTTTTCCGCTCACTTTCCTTATCTTTGTTGGAAGGTTTATTGAGGTCCATTTTCTAACTCTGTATTTGGTTAATTTATTATTTCCGTTGTTCTTCTTGTGTTGCAAATGAGAATAAAGCTTTGTTTCTAAGCATGAGCATATTAGTTAGTTTAATTTAATTTTCTTTATTTGTGTGCTTACGTCTCTATTATCATTGAGTTAGTATATTAAATTTTGTTTCTTAAACTTGGAATTTAGACTATCTAGAAAGTGTACAATGGGTCATGTGACTGTTGCTTGTAATTTATTGAGGTTATGGATTTCTTAAAAACAAATTTCAAAGCAAATAATAGAATAAACACAATAGATTTTAAACGCGCGCACCATGTCATTAATTTTGAAGTTTTCATTTTTTTTTTTTTTCATTTTAGTCATTTAGGCCATGTATTTAGGCCATGTATTTGGGTTGAATTTAGCTGACACTGCTTTTGTTTTCCCCCCTTAAAATCTAACATATAGGATAATTCTTCATGTAATAACTCACATATCGTTAGTAAGTTTTAGGTGCGTATTAATAAATCAATTATCACGATTATGCCTACGTTTGCATGGCATAATTTTAATTTTTAAAAATTAAAATCGAAGTACGCGTTCACGCACTTTTGGGAAAAACAATCTTAATATAATAAAATACTATTAATTGTGTACACGTACTCGTGACATGATTTTGGCACAATAAAAAAAACAGTTTCACACACGTGATTTGTTTTAAAGATAATTTCATATTTTAACAATTAAAAGCGAATGGATAAAACATGAAAACCAATAAATCACAATTTATCCAAAATTAATTCAAGCCAAGTTGTAGTCAATAAAGCGACCGTGCTGGAACCACGAGACTCGGGGAATGCCTTACACCTTCTCCCCGGTCAACAGAATTCCTTACCCGGACTTTGTCGCAGACCAATAATAATAGAGTCAAACCTTCCTTTGACTAGGGATTCAAATAAAAGGTGACTTGGAACATCCCAAAACTCAATTCCAAGTGGCGACTCTGTAAGTAAAATAATCACTACTCAAGTTTATCACTTTAATTGAAAAAACTCTTTAATCCAACCCATATGACACACATATCTTTTGGGGGTAGAAAAGGGGTATGACAACTCTGGCGACTCTGCTGGGGAAATAGAGAATTCGAGCTTGTACATTGACTTTATTTGGCTTTATTAATTTTTGTATATATTGTGATTTATTTGGGCCTAATATGCTACTTGTCCAGTTTTTACCGCTTTGATATTGTTGAATTGTATATATAAACTGTCTTCTCACGCACCTCCTCTGAGTCTTTTGAATATAACCCTGGGAATCGCGGATACGCCCCATTCTTCTTTGAGATAAAGCCGGTGGGCCTGGGCTCCCGGTGAAGGATTATTATTCACCCATGTTTAAGAACGGGGAGGTTCCAGTAGTTAAGCCGGAGAAGTATTGCTCCCAGTAAGCTACCCCTTCCCTACTCGATTTGTCCGCTCGTTTTATGACAAGTCTAGATACACCTCATCTCCTAAAAGTCTTAAAACTTAGAAGAACAAGCCACATGCCTGGTTATCCCTAGTAGGATCGTTTTGTTACATCATGTGCATTTGACTTAGCGAAACTCGGCACAGGGCAGGGTCCGTATAAGACAAGTATCCTTTTTGAGACCATCATGTTCAATTTTGTGCTACTTGCTACATCATTTGGAAGGCTTGCTTGCATTGTTGACCGACTTTAGAAATTAGTTGAGTGGAATTATTAAAAGAAAAATTATTCTCCTAGTTTGGTAAAAATAATATTTTTTACTAAGATTTTGTAGTAGTCTGGCGTGCGGTGTAAAGATAAATTTTCATAAAAATTATAAAACAAAATAGTCGGTTTCATCGAACTACGCGGGTCTGATTCTCACCGGATGTGAGATACGTAGGCAAACCTCATCGGTTCCGGTCCCAATTTTCAAAAAACAAAAACAAAAAAAAAACATTTCCTTTCCTTAATTCTTTCTTAGAATTCTTCATTTAGAAAATCCAAAAAAAAAAAAATCAAATCCAAAAATATTTTCCTTCTTTTCCGAAGTTTTACATTCGAAAAAAAAAAACAAATTCAAATCAAAATCCAAAATATTTTTTTTCTTCTTCTTTAGAAGTCGTTCTTTTGGAAATTCAAAGACAAAAATATCAAAATCCAAAAAATATTTTCTTTTTCTTTAGAAGTCTTTTCTTTCAAAAATTCCAAAAAACAAAAATAAAAATAAAAAAAATCTAGCTTATGTACTTTGTTCCTAGTAGCCTGAACTACGTAATGATCTGATTCATGCAACGACATGATACATAGGCAACACACAAAAGGTTCGATCAAAATATTTTTCAACGATCTAGGAGGAGGGATCGAATGAGGCATGAGTGAAATGAAAAAAAGGGGAGAGAAGAAACTAAAAGCGTCAATAAGAAGCAACCTGATAAGCCAGAATGAAACATGAAGTCTTCCAAAAGCATGTTAGAAATGGTGATAATGTTAGGAGCATTGCATATTACGTGTGATTCATATCTATAAAATGCTTAACCCTAACACGTTTATTGTCTCTTATAACAATACTAAGCTTAAGGTGGTTGGTTTGTGGAGAAACTGGAAACACATCATTACTTCACCAGATCTAAAGGAAAGGTACCGATGGCTGACAATGATGAGATCGAGCTGGTCAGTGATGACCCTCAAGTTCAGTCAGTTGAGCAAGAGTCGGAGGAAATAAGAAAATTTAGACAACAATTGTCTGATGTATATCAAGCTTGGGTTTCCCGTCAGCCTCCACCACGGGGTCCCTCAGAAGGAACTTCCACCATACTCTTGGCTACTCAACCACCACTCTATGCAACGAGCGATCACATTTTACCACCAGGGTATGTGCCAAACTACGGCCTACATGTTGTCTCTGGTACCTCTAATATGCGACCTCCATTCGCACTGGTATATACAATCCCGCCACCACCTCATGTGATGAGGCTGAATAACGAGCCACCATCTCATGCTTATGATGGCCAATACTATTCTCCAAATGTGGCTTTCAAGGTCTTAACCCAATATAATCAGACTCCTCAGTACGAGTCACTAGTGGAGAATGAAAAGGCTGCCAAGACGTTTGAGCCGGATGAGATGGCCAGGAAAATAAGAAGTCTTGAACAGAACATAAAGAACATACAGGGACAAGGTGGTCACAAAAGTGTTTCATTCAGTGATCTATGCATGTTCCCTCATATCCATTTGTCACTAGGGTTCAAGACCCCCAAATTTGAGAAATATGATGGACACGGTGATCCTATCGCCCACTTGAAAAGGTACTGCAACCAGCTGAGCGGTGAAGGTGGAAAATAAGAATTACTGATGGCTTATTTTGGGGAAAGTCTTATGGGGGTAGCCTCTGAATGGTTCATTGACCAAGATATCTCTCACTGGCATATCTGGGACAACATGGCCCACGCATTTGTCAAACAATTTCAATACGACATTGATATTGTGCCGGATCGTAATTCCCTGTCCAATATGAAGAAAAAGCCGGCTGAAAGCTTTAGGGAGTATGAAATCAAGTAGAGGGAGCAAGCAGCTAGAGTTAAGCCACCCATGGATAACCACGAATTGATCACTGTTTTTCTGGAGGCTCAAGAGCCTGATTACTTTCAAAACATGATGTCTGTGATGGGTAGACCTTTTACGGAAGCGATCAAAATAGGAGAGATGGTCGAAAATGGCCTCAAGACTGGAAGAATTGTAAGTCAAGATGCTCTCAAAGCCACCACCTAAGCTATCCAAAATGGGTCGGGAAGTTTGGAAAATAGAAAGAAGAGAGATGAAGGGTCCATGATGACTTTGGGATCCAAGGAAGTTCAAATAGGGGAATCGCACCCTTATACGCAAGTTCAGCAGGGGCAATCCAGCTACCCTCAACTTTATTATCCCCCGCCAATTACTCAGTACTCTATGGGCCCACCACAATATACAGTATTTAATGCTCAATCATATGCTCGACCTCCCAATCAACAGGTACGGGCACCAGCTCTAAGGTTCCCCCGACCTCAGCAGCAAAATTTTCGGGCACCCTACAATGCTCGTCCCAGGTAGGATTATGGTCGAGAGCAGAGGCCGGTGGAGAAATTCACTCCATTAGCTAAATCATACTCTAGTCTATTCCAAAAGCTAAAGCAGATGGTCGTGATTGGACCCATTGCTCCCTACCATATGCATCCCGTTTCACATGGATTTCAAGCAAATGCTAGATGTGAATATCATTCAGGTGCCCAGGGCATAACACTGATGAATGTTGGACTCTGAAAAGATCCATAGAAAGACTCATCGTGGAAAAGTTGATTGTGGTAACAAATGGCGAAGACCCTCCTAATGTTACAAATAACCCGCTGCCAGCACATAATGATGTTCATTTTGTGGGAATGATCTGTCGAGATCAAGAATACAATCCAGTTGGCCGAGCAGAAATTACAGTGGGAACGATTCAAGAAGGAACAGGACTGGAAGTAAGTCCAAGCCGACATGTGCCATTGATTGTGAAAGGCGCCCAGAGCTCAGGGAAGGCAACTTTATTTGTTCCAAAAATCTCGATGTTGGAAGTTTTCTCCAATGTTCCAAGCCCAAAGTTGTATGTTCTTGGAGGTCACCCCATCACAAAGCAGAACCAGGGCGGCACGAAGGGTATAACAGAGCCGATCATAATCAAGCCTGCCATACAACCCCGTGTGACAAACACGAAAATCATTCCTTGGAACTACAATAAAACAGTAGTAACCTACAAAGGAAAGGAAATCATAGAAGAAGTGGGGGAAATTGGAGGTTTGACTCGATCAGGGAGGTGTTACTCTCCAGAAGAGTTGAGGAAGGCCAAGCAAATCAGATAAGGCCAAATGCCAACAAAGAAACCGGTCACGGAAGAAGAGGCGGAGAAGTTTTTGAAAAAGATGAAAGTTCAGGATTACTCAATCATTGACCAGTTGAGAAAGACTCCTGCCCAAATTTCTTTGTTATCTTTGCTCATATACTCAGAAGAACATGCCCTTGTACTAATCTATCCTGAACGAGGCACATGTCTCAGAAAAGACCACTGTGAATCAGTTGGAAAAGATGACTAACATATTTTTTGAGGTGAACAAAATCTCCTTTACTGATGAAAAACTTCCCAAGGAGGGAGCCGGGCATAATAGGGCTTTGCACCTAATTGTCAAATGTGGGGGGCATTATGTAAAACGAGTCATGGTTGATGGAGGCTCAAGTGTAGATGTATGCCCTCTCTCTACCTTAAAAAGTATGAAGATCAACACAGACAGAATCCGACCCAACAATGTTTGCATCCGGGATTTTGATGGCGCAACGCGAGATACCATTAGGGAGATCAACCTCACCATGATGATTGGGCCGGTTGATTTTGAAACTGTCTTCCAAGTAGTGTACATGGAAACTTTTTATAACTTTCTTCTCGGAAGGCCATGGATCCATACGACCCGAGCTATGCCATCCATCTTGCATAAGATGCTCAAATTCGAACACGACAGGCAAGAAATTATTGTTCACGGAGAAGACAAGTCATCCATTTATAAAACTTCATTAATTCCGTGTATTGAGTCCAAGGAAGGGTGTGAGTCAATGGTCAATCAAGCTTTCGAAGTGGTTGTTATGGACCATGTTGAGGAAGGAAAGCCTATTTTGCATCATCGTCTTTGCGCCACATCTGTAATGGTGGCTGCACTTATGTTGAGATAAGTTTATGATCCAGGAAAAGGCTTGGGGGCATCACTGCAAGGAATTTCGGAACCCATCTCTCACTTTAGCAACAATGGTACTTTTGGCTTAGATTTCAGGCCAACAGAAGCAGATAAGATAAAGCTAAGCACCGGAAAAAGCATGGTTGGGTCTTGCAACAACCTATCCCTCACATTTTCTACACTTTTGTCAAGCCAAGACTCAAAGAGGGTCAAAATTCCTAGGCACAAGCAAATATTGATGAAATTTGCCATGGCCTCAGCCAAATATTTTCTGAAGTGAATATGATCCAGGCTGGTGAAGGCACTAGTCGTGCCGATATGCAACTAATTGACCCAGACACCATGCTTAACAACTGGAAAACAACTCCTCTCCCCACAAGGAAGGAGTTTTGGTAGTTTGTTTTTGCAGCTTCATTTTTATTTTTACTTTGGGTTACTTTCAGGGTTGTAATCCAAACATCTTAGTATGATTGTTTTATTTTGATGTTAACCCTTATATCCTTTCAAATTCAATGAAATGCAATTCAATTTCGTATTAAGTATAATATCTTTTCCTTTTCCTAATTCTTGTCATTTTGTTTTCCATTTCAGTTTTGTTAATGCCGGCTTTAATAACATGACATGCATGCAGAATTCATGCCCAGATCCTAAAAAGCTGTCTAATTTTGAAATAATGCCTCAAGAGGTCGAATATGATAAAAATAAGGATGTTGAGGAAATAAAAAGAGAGTTGGAACAATTTGAAAACAAGCCTAGGCCCAACCTCAATGAAACTGAGCCAATAAATATCGGAGGTCATGAAGAAGTCAGGGAAACAAAGATAAGCATTCACGCTGAACAACAAACTAGAGATCCCTTGATTCAAATTTTAGTTGAGTATAGAGATATGTTTGCTTGGTCTTATGATGATATGCCGGGTCCAAGTGCCGATTTAGTGGTTCATAAGCTTCCCACATATCCTGATTTTCCACCAATCTAACAGAAGCAACGAAAATTCAAAACAGACATGAGTGTTAAAATCAAAGAGAAAATAATAAAGCAACTGAGTGCCAATGTAGTCAGAGCCGTACGATACACCACTTGGGTGGCAAATGTTGTGCTTGTGCCAAAGAAGGACAGAAAAATTAGAGTCTGTGTTGACTACAGGGACCTGAACAAAGCATGTCCAAAGGATAATTTTCCTTTACCAAACATACACATACTTGTAGATAACTGCACTAAGCATGAGATATAATCTTTTGTGGATTGCTATGCCAGTTACCACCAGATTTTAATGGATGAGGATGATGCAGACCGCTTTCACCACTCCATGGGGTACTTATTATTACAAGGTCATGCCATTCGGTTTGAAGAATGTAGGGGAAACCTACATGAGGGCCATGACTATCATTGTTCACGACATGATGCACAAAGAGATTGAAGTATATGTCGATGATGTCACCATAAAATCAAAGACACAGGCTGATCATGTGTGCGATTTGAAAAAGTTCTTTAAACGGCTTCGAAGGTATGACGTTAAGCTTAATCCAGCCAAGTGTGCATTTGGGGTTCCATCTGGGGAAACTCCTCGGTTTTATAGTCAGTCGGAGAGGCATCGAATTGGATCCATCTAAGATAAAATCCATTCGAGATCTGCCACCACAGAAGAACAAAAAGGAAGTCATGAGTTTTCTCGGGAGGTTGAACTACACCAGTAGGTTCATTGCTCAGCTCACAACCACGTGCGAGCCCATATTTAATTTGCTGAAAAAGGATGCTTCTATCAAGTGGACGGACGATTTCCAAAATGCTTTTGATAGGATCAAAGATTATCTATCAAAACCCCCTGTACTGGTCCCACCTAAACCTGGTAGGCCTTTGTTTTTATATCTATCAGTAATAGATAATTCCTTTGGATGCATTTTGGGGCAACATGATGCAACAGGAAAAAAGGAATAGACAATCTATTATTTGAGCAAGAAGTTCACCAATTATGAGGTTAAGTACACCCTTTTAGAAAGGATATGTTGTGCCTTGACTTGGGTCGCTCAGAAGTTGAGACATTATCTTTTGGCCTACACTACTTACCTCATATCCAGAATGGATCCTCTAAAGTATATCTTCCAAAAGCTAATGCCCACTGGCAGGCTCGCAAAATGGCAAATCCTTCTCACAAAGTTCGACATCGTCTATGTCACTCGCACCACAATGAAAGCACAAGCTTTGGCCGATCATTTGGTAGAGAATCCAGTTGATGATGAGTACATGCCACTTACCACATACTTCCCACACGAAGAGGTCAACTCAATAGAGGAAGTAGTTCCAGACGACAACCCTGTATGGAAAATGTATTTTGATGGAGCTGTCAATATCAAAGGAGCTGGGATCGGGGCAATCCTCATCTTACCTATTGGATAGTATTACCCTGCAACGACCCGACTTCGGTTCTTCTGTACCAATAATACGGCAGAATATGAAGCCTGTATCATGGGTTTTAAAATGGCCCTCGATCTGTATGTGCATGAACTATTAGTTTTGGGAGATTCTGACTTGCTTATCCGGCAAGCCCAAGGTGAATGGGAGACTCGAGACATCAAGCTTATTCCATACAGGCAATGTGTGCAAGACTTGAGAAACAGATTCAAATCTATCGAGTTCAGGTACATTCCAGGTTTCACAACGAGCTAGCCGATGCTTTGGCTACTTTAGCCTCGATGCTCCCTTATCCGGGCAACACTTATATCGATCCACTAGAAATCCAAGTTCAGAATCAACACGGTTAATACAATACAATTGAGATAGAACCAGATGGTGAACCATGGTATCATGACATAAAACGATTCCTGAAAACAAGATAATACCCAGAGCATGCCAAGGGAGATCGAAAAAGAACTATAAGGCGGCTCGCCGGCGGTTTCTTCATGAATGGGGAAATTTTCTTCAAAAGGACACCAAATTTAAACTTGTTGAGATGCGTAGATGCCACAGAAGATGAGCGGATCATGAGTGAAGTGCATTCGGCGGTATGCGGACCTTACATAAATAGATATGCTTTGGCGAAGAAGATTCTGCGGGCAGGGTATTATTGGCTTACTATGGAGCGAGATTGCTTCAATTTTGTTCGCAAGTGTCAGCAATGCCAGATTCATGGTGACCTAATTCACTCGCCTCCTTCGGAGTTGCATCCCATATCCTCTACTTGGCCTTTCATTACTTGGGGAATGAATGTTATTGGGCCATTCGAGCCAAAGGCTTCAAATGGGCATAGATTCATTTTGGTTGCAATAGATTACTTCACCAAGTGGGTGGAGGCAGTCACTTTCAAAGTAGTCACCAAGAAAGCAGTGGTAGAATTTGTTCATTCCAACATCATCTATCGCTTTGGTATTCCAAAAACCATTATCACTGACAATGCAGCCAATCTAAATAGTCATTTGATGAAGGAGGTATGCGAGCAATTTAAAATTGTACACCGCCATTCTACCCCTTACCGTCCAAAAGCCAATGGAGTCGTTGAAGCGGCAAACAAGAACATCAAGAAGATTCTTAGAAAGATGATCCAAGGTTCTAGACAATGGCATGAAAAGTTGCCTTTTGCTCTTTTGGGATAGACTGATCGCACATCTGTTGGTGCAAGTCCTTATCTGCTGGTATATGTAATGGAAGCTGTAATACCGGCCGAAGTCAAAATCCCCTCTCTTCGGATCGTCGTGGAATCGGAGATTGAAGATACAGAATGGGTAAAGACCCATTTGGAACAACTGATGCTCATTGATGAAAAACGGCTAGCAGCAGTATGTTTTGGCCAATTATACCAGCAAATAATGGCACACACTTACAATAAGAAAGTGCGTCCATGACACTTTAAGGTAGGCCAGCTCATTTTGAAACGCATTCTTTCACACCAAGTAGAAGCTAAAGGAAAGTTTTTCCCGAACTGGCAAGGACCCTACATCATCAAGAAAGTGTTACCAAAAGGGGCCTTGCACTTTGTAGATGAATAAGGACGGGTACCAGACAACAACAACAACAATCCAGTATAATCCCACTAGTGGGGTCTGGGGAGGGTAGTGTGTACGCAGACCTTACCCCTACCCTAGGATAGAGAGGCTGTTTCCAAATGACCCTCGGCATCCTTCCCTCCAAGAACTCCCCGCCTTGCTCTTGGGGTGACTCGAACTCACAACCTCTTGGTTGGAAAGGACGGGTACCAGACATGACGATTAATGCAGATGCAGTCAAAAGATATTATGTTTGATATATACCCACTGCAGAACTTTCACGCATTATTTTCTCAAATCGAGATGACAAAGGCTATTATTGGTCTCTGTCCCAAATAGGTGTCACCCTTTTGTTAACCCTTTTGAGCCGTATTTCTCTTCTTCGTTTTCCCTATTTTGGAACCCGTGTACTTGTAAAAAAAAATCATACAACAAACCTTCTGAGTTGAGTGAACTACGTCCGACCTGATTCCGAAAGGATACATAGGCAACCTTACCCTGGGTTTGGTCCCATCACACCAAAAAACAAAGGCAGTCCATATTCCCCATACTCCAAAACTGGGGCATGAATTTGTTTTATTTTACGGTTTTGTTTCTATAGAAATGTTTCCAAAAGTTGTAATTCAGTTCGAGGTTCTTTTTGCCTTTTCCCTATTAGGAACTTCTGATCGATCTTTGAGAATGTTTGAAGTTCCATCATGTAAAAACACAAGAGTCTTATCGGTGAAAACCCCTATGGGTACTGTAAGGTGATGATGAGTAGAGAAATATGAGTGTTATTGGTGAAAACCCAGATGGGCACCATAAGGCGGCAGTGAGTAGAGAAATGAGAGATGTTAGCTAGCGAAAACCCGCAAAGGGCGCTACTAGATGAATGAGGGTCTTCGATCCTCCGGCATGAGCACAACCAAGACAGTTTCTAGATGAACATTTGTGACAAATTTTTAGAATTACACAGCTCAGACGGATCAGGTGTCCAGTCCAAAATGCATGTCATAATTCATTGAAGTCGGCACACACCTCCAGATAAGTCTCCCTACTCCTCTCCCCGAAACAGACACCTTTTGTTTAGTCACAATTCCTTTTTTACTTTCAATTGCTCTTCTGTGTTTACCATAATTTTCTTTGAGTCCCTTTCGATCTAATCTTGTATCAAAAGCGAAGAAAAGAAATGGCTACAAAACTGGCTACAGTTTTCCCGTAGTACCAAGCACAATTTGGAGCATATACGGCATTGACGAAGACAGGAATTCATCTGTGATCTCTTTTGATAAGGCAGGCAAAATGTCTCAAAGAAACTGAAATGGTCGCCTAAGGAAGACTTGCTTCATGGGAAAAGTTGATAAGCACTACAGACACAAACTGGTTCTGAGTGCAAGACAACTAAGTTTGATTTTAAAGGAAAATTACTTTGCCTTAGGGACAAGGGTTAACAGTACCGTGGACATGCAGGTATGAAACAGCCAGGGGAAACGTCAAAAAGACAAAGTATCCAGAAAATGATACAAAGTATCCTAGCATCTCGGTACCACTCTGATAGAATCAGTTCTTTGACAACGGGTGTCCGTGAACTCAAAGTCCTCAATGCATCAAGGCCACAAACCGACCACCACTTTAACAACTAACAAATTTTCTTTGTTTGAAGCAGGAACAAAGCAGTGCAGAATGGCGGTTCTCAAAGGACGAATGTCACAAAATGTAAGCTCCTTAAAATCTCCCTTTTTTCTTTTATTTTTCAGCATGCATCACTATTGTGCATACCTCTCATTTTCATAGCTTAAGCCAGGTAAAACCTTTTTACCTACGGGGATCCAGCTCATAGTTCCGGGTAGAAGTACTCTTTGCTCATGATGTTTTACCTAGATTAACCAAGGTAGAACCTTTTCGCCTCGGGAGATCCAGCTCATAGTTCCGAGTAGAATTACTCTTCGCTCAAGATGTTTTACATAGCTTAACCCAGGTAGAACCATTTCACCTAGGGGGATCTAGCTCATAGTTTTTGGGTAGAAGTACTCTTTGCTCATGATGTTTTACGTAGCTTAATCCATGTAGAACCTTTTCTCCTAGGGGGATCCAGCTCATAGTTCCTGAGTAGAAGTACTCTTTATTCAGGATGTTTTACGTAGCTTAACCCAGGTAGAACCTTTTCACCTATGGGGATTCAACTCATAGTTCCGGGTAGAAGTACTATTCGCTCAGGTTTTTATACATAGCTTAACTCAGGTAGAACTATTTCGTCTAGGGGGATCCAGCTCATATTTTCGGGTAGAAGTACTCTTCGCTCAGGTTTTTATACATAGCTTAACTCAGGTAGAACTATTTCGTCTAGGGGGATCCAGCTCATATTTTCGGGTAGAAGTACTCTTCGCTCAGGTTTTTATACATAGCTTAACTCAGGTAGAACTATTTCGTCTAGGGGGATCCAGCTCATATTTTCGGGTAGAAGTACTCTTCGCTCAGGTTTTTATACATAGCTTAACTCAGGTAGAACTATTTCACCTAGGGGGATCCAGCTCATATTTCTGGGTAGAAGTACTCTTCGCTCAGGTTTTTATACATAGCTTAACTCAGGTAGAACTATTTCGCCTAGGGTTGCCCATCTCATATTTCCGGGTAGAAGTACTTTTCGCCCAAGCTTGCTTTTCGTAGCTTAACCTAGGTAGAACATTTTCACCTAGGGGGATCCAACTCATATTTCCGGGTAGAAGTACTCTTCACCCAGGTTTGCTTTTTATAGCTTAATCCGAGTAGAAGTACTCTTTGTCCAGGCTTGCTTTTCATAGTTTAACCCATATAGAACCTTTTCGCCTAAGGATTCAGCATTTCCTTTTCAGTAATACAGGGCGCCAACCCCTTGTTATATTTTCCTGTTTAGTAATACAAGGCACCATCCCCTGGTTACATTTTCTTTTTAGTAATACAGGGTGCCAACCCCTCGTTACATTTCCTTTTTAGTAATATAGGGCACCGACCCCTGGTTATATTTCCTTTTCAGTAATACAGGGCATCATCCTCTTGTTACATTTCCTTTTCAGTAATACATGGTGCCAATCCCTGGTTACATTTCATTTTCAGTAATACAGGGCGCCAACCCCTGGTTACATTTTCTTTTCAGTAATACAGGGCGCCATCCCCTGGTTACATTTCCTTTTTCAGTAATATAGGGCGCCAATCCCTGGTTATATTTCCTTTTTCAGTAATACAGGGTATCAACCCGGTTACATTTTCTTTTCAGTAATACAGGGCGCCAACCCCTGGTTACATTTTCTTTTCAGTAATACAGGGCGCCATCCCCTGGTTACATTTCCTTTTTCAGTAATATAGGGCGCCAATCCCTGGTTATATTTCCTTTTTCAGTAATACAGGGTATCAACCCGGTTACATTTTCTTTTCAGTAATACAGGGTATCAACCCGGTTACATTTTCTTTTCAGTAATACAGGGCGTCAACCCGTGGTTATATTTCCTTTTCAGTAATACAGGGCGCTAACCCCTGGTTATATTTCCTTTTCAGTAATATAGGGCGCCAACCCCTGGTTACATTTCCTTTTCAGTAATACAGGGCGCCAACTCCTGGTTACATTTCCTTTTCAGTAATATAGGGCACCAACCCATGCTTACATTTTCTTTTCAGTAATACATGGTGCCAACCCCTGATTATATTTTATTTTCAGTAATACAAGGCGCCAACTCCTTGTTATATTTCCTTTTCAGTAATACAGGGCGCCAACTTCTTGTTACATTTTCTTTTCAGTAATACAGGGCGACAATCCCTGATTACATTTGCTTTTCAGTAATACAGGGCACTAACCCCTGGTTACATTTCCTTTTCAGTAAACCAGTATAAGGTACCAACCCCTGATTACATTTCCTTACCAGTATAGGGTACACCAATCCCTGATCTTCTTACCAGTATAGGGTACACCAATCCCTATCTGTATTCTCCAACACGGGGTACACCACTCCCTAGTTGGTATAATCTTAAATTCAGGGTACACCACTCCCTGATATCATTTCTAATATAGGGTATACCATTCCTTGACCATAATCTTTTCCAATATAAGGTACACCAATCCTTACATGAGACATTCTTTTGGACAAAAAGGAACACCATCCAAAAAAAAAAAATACAAAACAATCATCATGATCTTTTCAGGATATACCATTCCCGATTTATTTTATTTATTTATTGCTTTCAATAAAGAAGTAGTTTAGAATTTTATTACAATAACTCACGAAATTTTCCTAGTAAAAATTGGGGCAGAAATATTTTATTCGTTTGTTTGTTCTGGTGTCTGAGCAGGTTTTACCTCGAGGCACAAGGTTCAAGATGACCAAAAGAAGAATTCACAATCCAGAATAAAGAAAAGAAAAGGAAAAGAAGTGAATCCAAATGCAGAAGCAGATAGAAAAGATGTGGATTGCTCAAGACATAACTGAAGTCACGAGCATTGCACTTTCCGTTTTTATTAGAAGAAGCCGTAGAAGAATGAACTAGCACCTGCAGCTAGCAAGTATCAAGGTTCAGATCAAAGTCTGTATGAACAACCAGTCAAGACTCAAGATCAAGCTTCAAAAGACTTATAGATAGGAATCTTGTAACTCATAGCTGATAGGCTTGTTTAGTTTCTTTTGATTTTGATGTAATAGCAGGACCACGGACCAGAGCCTCGACGGAACCTCACTCGACTCTCCAACTTATTATTTCATCATTTTCCTTGAACAACACACGGCCTGATTCCCCTATAGCTCGGATAGGTTGTCTAAAACCAGGACTCGGTTGCACTCTTTTCTCTTATCTCTTCCCTTTTGAATAATGGTATGGCCAAAAATTAGTCATATTGCTCATCTTTTCTTTGCCTGAAAACTCTTCATGTTTCCAAGCAAAGAGAGGCATGCTGTGAACACCTAATTTTTGACCATGCTTGGATTTTTCCCAATTCCCTCACATCACTTAACACACACCTTACCACCAACACAATTATTCCCTCACAACTCACACTCCCACTCTTCATCTTTAACAACTCATACTCCACTCTTCCTATTTAACAACTCACACAAGCATTTCCCTCACATGATCCCTCCACAAACACACATGGACACTCACAAAAAAAGGAGCTTCATCTTCACCCTAAAGACCAACAAAACCCTCTATATAATTGCTGTAAAAGTCAGCCATGAAGGAGAGGAAAACCAGCAAGAAGAAAGATAGCCCGAAATTACAGCAAAAGTTGTCCAAACAAATGCAGCAAAATAGCTGCAAAACTTACCTCCATTAATGCCAAAAAATAGCTCCAAAGACAACTGTAAAACAGCTCTTAAACCCAATGAAATCTAGCTGAAACAGTCCCCATTTCTACCCAAATACAGTCCCAAAAATCAACACCCAAAACTCCATTGAAATCACCTTAAAACAATCCACCTTTTCACGTGAAACAACAACATTTTTCAAGTCGAAGTTCTGTCGCTTGAGGTCGTCGCCGTCCAAGGTTTTCCACTCACTTTCCTTATCTTTTTTGGAAGGTTTATTGAGGTCCATTTTCTAACTCTGTATTTGGTTAATTTATTATTTTCATTGTTCTTCTTGTGTTGCAAATGAGAATAAAGCTTTATTTCTAAGCATAAGCATGTTAGTTAGTTTAATTTAATTTTTTTTATTTGTGTGCTTACGTCTCTATTATTATTGAGTTAGTATATTAAATTTTGTTTCTTAAACTTGGAATTTAGACTATCTAGAAAGTGTACAATGGGCCATGTGACTTTTGGTTGTAATTTATTGAGGTTCTGGATTTCTTAAAAACAAATTTCAAAGCAAATAATAGAATAAACACAATAGATTTTAAACGCGCGCACCATGTCATTAATTTTGAAGTTTTCATTTCTTTTTTTTTTGGTCATTATGTATATGTTCGCACGACATAATTTTGATTTTAAAAAATTAAAACCGAAGTACGCGTTCGCGCACCTTTTGGCAAAACAATCTTAATATAATAAAAATGCTATTAATTGTGTACACGTACTCGTGATATGATTTTGGCACAATAAACAAAACGGTTTCACACACGTGATTTGTTTCAAAGATAATTTTATATTTTAACAATTAAAAATGGATGGATAAAACATGGAAACCAATAAAGCATAATTTATCCAAAATTAATTCCAGTCAAGTTGTAGTCAATAAAGCGACCGTGCTAGAACCACTGGACTTGGGGAATGCCTTATACCTTCTCCCCGGTCAACAGAATTCCTTATCCGGACTTTGTTTTCGCAGACCAAGAATAATAGAGTCAAACCTTCCTTTGACTAGGGATTCAAATAAAAGGTGACTTGGAATACCTCAAAACTCAATTCTAAGTGGCGACTCTATAAGTAAAATAATCCCTACTCAAATTTGTCATTTTAGTTGGAAAAACTTTTTAACCCAACCCCTATGACACACATATCTTTTGGGATAGAAAAGGTGCGACACTAATGACAAATTTCCTACATATGTTTTATGGGTTAAACACTTGACAGCAATAGCTAATAATTGTACTGGCAATAAGATGCTTCCTTCTTTTGCCCTGTCAGCCTATTCAAAATGTTACTTTATAGTGAAAGTTGGCATCAATATCTCACACGTTATTACCATAGAAAGTGGTATGCAAAAAACTTCCAAACAGTGTCAGGCTATTGAAGTGGAGCCTTGAAATAACAGTTAAGTTGTCTCTGTGTGTTCTATAGGTTACGGGTTCGAGCCGTAAAATCAATCACTGATACTTGTATCAAGGTAAGCAGTAGGCTGCCTGTATTATACCCCTAAGGTACGGTCCTTCTCCGAATCCTACATGAACACGAAATACTTTGTGCACCGGATTGTCAACTTTAATATATGAATCAGTGTTGGATGTCACTTTTTACTAAAGGGTGTCTCCGCCACTGACTAAGATGTTAGTTGAAAGGTTGAGAGTGCACCTAAAAGTAGCTTTTGGGTTCTACAACCGAATCAACCTTCTTCCCTCGGTCACGGAGTTAGGGTATGTAGGTGATAACTGTTCATGTTACTCTGTTCGACTCTCCGACTGACATTTTTTAGCATGTTTTTGAATTTCTTTTATTTCAATCTTGCCTCTGTGTTGTACAATGCATGTTTCCCGTTCTCAGAGGATTTCAAACATTATGACTAAACAGTCCCCACTCACAACACAAAAATTGTACAAATATTTTTTCTACCGAATTTTTGAACGCAATTTTGGAAGACTATTATTGGAGCAGTCATTTCGTGTCTGTTCTATGGCCTTATTTTGGTGTTGCCCACCTTCCAAGCATGTGAGGATGTGTACAATTATACAGCAGTATGGCTAAGTTTGTGATGTTCTAAAAGACAAAAGACAAAATTAAGACTCGTTTATGCATTGGTTCGACTAATACAGATTCGCATCCTGTAGCGCCTATAAGGGAGAAGCGCTCTCTATCAGAAATTATTTTTTATTCTCGGACTCGAACTTGAAATTTTTAATTAAGAATAGAGAAATCTCATCCATCCCACTATATCTTTCGATCTTGATGATAGAGGCGCGTGAGCTAACGTCCCAATAGAGAATGTCTCGTCACCCTATACACCTTGAGTTTTTTAGCCGTATCGGACCTCATATGCTTTTCAATCTGTAATTTAAAATTTGGTGACTTAATATTCAATTATGCACCAATGGCGTTATGCATAAATCTCGAATTAGTTTTTGTGCAATTTGTTGCTTTTGAATTTTTACAATTTTCATAAAAAATTTTACACCATGGTGTTTACCCGAAAAATGGATAGAATTGAATTTATACGTAGTTCTAAAGATACGTGGTATAACTCGGTACAAATTGAAAAAATAAATAGGAATATATTGAATATTGACTGTAAAAAGAAATGAATACAAACCATAATTGAGTAGAATGATTGATAAATGAACAAGATGAATCAATATCAAAAGCCCAAAAAGGGATAATATTTGCTAGATGTTATGTAAATCTCAATAATCTCTGAATGTGTAAATGTATCTCAATCTGCCCTTTATAAATGTTAGCCACTCCTTATATAGTGGAGGAATCCTACTTTGGATATAATTAAAGATACATAGTGGGGATCCCATGATAGATTAGTTAATTGGCTTTTCCTTGATTCAAGCCGTGATTTCAGCCGAGATTCTCTCCCCAAATGTGGCTATAACGGCTTTGTTGTTCCTTGACTCGGTCTCGATCTTGGTCGATCTCTGGGTCTCGAGCTCGACTTTGACTTGATATCGGTATTTGATCAGTCTCTGGATCTTGAGCACGACCTTGACTCGATCTCGGTATTTGATTGGTCTCTAGGTCTCGAGATCGACCTTGACTCGATCTCGGTACTGATCGGTCTCTGTGTCTCGAGCTCGACCTTCCAACTTCACATCACAGCTCGATATTATAATGACGAACCTCGGTCCATCATGCTCCAATCTTGATTAGTCGCACGAAGGGCAAACTCGGTTTTGACCGTATACAAATAGTCCCCTCGTTTCTCGGAAAGAAGGTGGCGAGAAACGATATGATTTTTCGATCTCTGACTAGATACATACTGACGTCTGCGACGAGCCCGATTGTGACGTATGTGACAAATGTCATGTCGGTCCAGTTATCAAAGCATTAAATGTGCGTCAGTCGATGATCGGCCACTATCAATTTTGAACCGTCACTGTGAAATCTATAAATAGCCCCTTCTTCATATTTCAAACTTTTACCTTCAAATCTCTTTTCATTCCAATCTTCTTAGGTTTTGGAATTTCTTCGCTTGTTCTTCTCAAAATACCAAATACTTCACTCTCCCTTCTTCTTTGTTCATACAAATTTAGATGGCAAAAATATCTAAAACTGTTCCGCAGAAAGAGGCTGCTTCCTCATCTCGGTCGGCCAGTGAGAAAACAGTGGTGGAGCCACGCCTTGAAGAGCTTATTCTCGGGGGGTGTGTTATTGATTCCGATTTTAAGGTCGAGAATCCCTCCTCGGTTTCTGGTTGATGTAAGACGGTATCGAGATATATATGCTCGATACCAAAAAGCCTTCTTGACCTGGTGAAAAAAGACTGTCATTGAAAAAATAAAGAGGTTGTGATACCGGCACCGGAGGAGGCGATCACTACCCATGTGGAAGGATACGCGAGTGTTTACATTTATCCTTTCACGCTGGGTCCCCTCGATTCAGTCATCGTCGACTTTTGCAAGAAATACCAGTTGACCCTCGGTCAAATTCACCCTTCTTTCTGGAGGATTATGATACTGCTTTGTTTCTTTGTGAGCAAATTCGACGGGCTTCCCTTCACCCTCGACCACCTCGTAAGATTATATAGCCCTCAACTTTACCGAGGTGGGATGATAAAGTTTCAATGCCGGGCCACCAAGGCATTCGCCTCGAGCATATATGAAGATAAAGATCGAGGTTGGATGGGTCGGTTCATTCGAGTGAAGACTTCTGACCTAATCCTTGCTGAGAGTATGCCATTTCCCGAGAAATGGAATATGAACTGTAAGTGTGAGCCCGTTTTTAGTTTTTGTTGTTTTTATTTCTTCATCCTTTCTTATTAGTGTTTTTCTTGACGCAGCCATTGCTTGGATGCCAGGTGCGGTTCCCCATCTCCAAAACTGGGTCAGGAGTCTGGTTTCAACGTCAACATACGCCGAGAGCGCATGGCACGATTTGTCAAAGGGCCGGTGGGAGGCTCGTACTTATGGTAAACCTTCTTCTTGGCTCACCGATTTATTTACCGTTCAAGCATTTTTTCAGGCATAAGTTTTACTTACTTTTCTTTCTTTGTAAGTCTCGGAAAAGATGCAGTTATGAGACCCCCATCAGGTGATGAAGAAGCTTTACCACCTATCTCAAAATCGGAGAAGGTGATTAAGAGAAAAAGGGCCTCGGACTCCGAAGGTCAAAAACCCAATAAGAGAGCGGCTCGTAAACTCAAGGTGAACATAATCCCTTTGACTATGAAGTCGGTCCTAAGTCTAAGGGATGAAGAAGAAGAAGAAGAAGAAAGTGATTCCGGGCTAGTGGCCCGTGCACGGGATAGCCCCGATACTCAAAATACTTCAGTATCGGTAGGAGTTGATACTGCTCCGTCCAGGCTTGATGAGGTCGAGGAGGAGACTTTGACCCAAGTTTCCGAGCCGAGGGGGACCGAAGATGTTTTACCTCGGGGCAAAGAGACCGTCGAAGAAGTTGTGGATGCCGGTGTGCAAACTAAGCTTGAGGCTCCCCAAGACGGAGGCGGCTCCCAAAAAGACCTACTCAGGGCAATAGAGATCGGGGATTCACCCTCTTTCCCTTCATTTTCCCAGTCGATGATACGTGACGCTCAAGCCGTGGAGATTTGTCACGGGGAAGCAGCCCATGGAGAGGAGGACCCTTTCTGTGGTTATTTTATCGGGGTAGAAGATGTCACCGGTCTGAGTGACTTGGAGGCTCCGAAGAAGAGCTCGAGCGAGGTGGGAGCGCCTTGCCTTTTCAATGAAGCCCAACATGCCCTGAATCAGGTATGTTCATACTTTCTTTGCCAATTTTCATACTTGTGTTTTTCTTTCCTTGTATAATCCCTTCTTTTTATTTTTGTAGGCTTATGTGCTTCATCATGAGG
>AWOL01S0004924.1:8296-39563 GCA_000715115.1 Nicotiana otophora | reverse complement strand
TCCCAATCGATGATACGTGACGCTCAAGCTGTGGAGACTTGTCGCGGAGAAGGAGTCCATGGAGGGGAGGATCCTTTCCGTGGTTATTTTATCGGGGTAGAAGATGTCACCGGTCTGAGTGACTTGGAGGCTCCGAAGAAGAGCTCGAGCGAGGTGGGAGCGCCTTGCCTTTTCAATGAAGCCCAACATGCCCTGAATCAGGTATGTTCATACTTTCTTTGCCAATTTTCATACTTGTGTTTTTCTTTCCTTGTATAATCCCTTCTTTTTATTTTTGTAGGCTTATGTGCTTCATCATGAGGCGGTTTTTCAATCTCGAAGGGAGCTGAGCCAGTACGAAGCCGAAGTTTGAAGGCTTACTGAGGAGAGAGATGCCTTCAAGCTTCTCAGTGACTAGAGAGAAGGAGAAGTAAAAAAAGTTAGGGATGAGCTAGAAGCATCTCGGAAAGAACAAGCTAAGCTGGCCGAGCAGGTAAAAAGAATCTTTGAATTTAATGATATTGACTCGGGAGTGATGGCTAACAGTTCGGTACCGCAGATCGAACAAAAGTTCGATGTGATCAGGCAGCTTCGTGTTGAAGTGGACGTAGAGAAATCGGAGGTCGAGGAATGGAAGAAGAACATGGACTGCCTCGCCTCAGAAAAGGAGACTGCCCGAACTCAACTGGCTTCGGCTGTGGCCCAACTCCGAAGTTTAAAAGAGAAAGCCTTGGTGCAAGCAGAGAAAATCGAGGAGTTCCAGTATCGGTTGAGCTCAGCAAATTCTGATCGAGAGAGACTGTCCATAGAACTTGAAGCGGCCAAATCGGAGGTCGAGAAAGCCATGGCCAATGTTGATGCAATGGTGGCCGTTTATCGATCTGATGCCGAAGCTGCTCAGGTTCGAGGAAAGGAGGTTGCTGAGGCTGCTTAGGCTCAAGTAATATGGGTTGTCGAGCATGCTAAATGTCGGTATTTAAGGGAGACTCTCGAAGAGATCCATGCTCGTGGCTTCGTTCTTACAGCTGAGATCGAGAAAGCTAAGGAGCTTGAAGCCGAAACCAGAGTGTTGGCTCTTGATAGCCAATTTTGCCCTCATATTTTCTCAAATAGTATATATACTTTCAAAATATCATTTTTAGTTTACAAATCTATACAAGCATTTTCTATAATTTGTTATAATTTTTTAGAGCTTTAAAATTAATTTTCTTGCATTTAAATCACATAAATATTTAGTAATTATTCCTTTAAATTATTTGTGATGACTTAATCATCCAAAATTACCATTTTTGCATCCCTATATATGTCTCATAATATTTTCACTTCATTTTTATATAATTACATTAGCATTTTAAAGCAATTTGCATAATTTTACAATAATAGCATATATTCATATACAAATGCTCCTTGTTTATATTATTTGTGTCAAAATAACAATTTTATATTTTTATAATAATTAATTATTATTTTTAATCATTTTAGTGCATAAATAATATTTTTAGTTATTTATTAATCATTTTTATAAATTATTTTTGATAACTTTGGTGTATTTAAATAGTAGCCCAACCTCTAAACCAAATTTTAGACCAAACTAGCCCAATGACCTAAGTCCAATGACCCCAAACCCAACCCGGTTGGACCCCTCTAAAATGACCCGCCCCAGTCCCTTTTTAAAATCGTGGCCGTTGATCTCTAAGATCAAAGGCCCATGATTAACCCCCCACTTTTAATTACTCCCCCACCTAAACCCTAGAGACTCATTCATCTCTTTACAGTCGCCTTCACACTCTCTCAAACCTTCCCCCTTCTTTTACGAATCCTAGCCGTTTCATCTCTCAACCTCTCCAAATTCGGCTCTAAAATGGAACCAATCACTGATTCACTTACCTTATTGGCCTCCTCTCACTACTGGTCGTCCATTTGTGGCGTTACTTAGGTGCTTGCCTAAGTTTGGCAAGTGAGATCTTCTGAGATCGAACCAAAGTGGCTTGCACCCTTGATTCTGAGCATTATTTCATCTATATACACTTAGTACTATGCTATGTGAGTCCGATTCAGTGAGATCTCTGTCGATTTGTGTTCTCCCTCTTAAACTAGGGTTTACCCGTTTTCTCTCCTAAATTGATCTGAATCGATTTTGCATGCTTTCTTTCCTTATTTTAGGTTTTATTTACTTTGATTCCGGCATTTTCTTGTTTTGTACTTTGTTCTTGGTCGGCTGAAAGCCAAGGCCACCGAGATTCTATTGTTCGAACTTTCTCTTGGTGCGAGCATTGCCCAGGGTTCTTTTAAAGCTCTTGGGAACTTTGACGCATTGAGATTCTGGGTTCTTGTGGATCTTTTGTTCTTTATTGTTGTTCGTTTAACTGGTAAGTCGCTTGACCTTTTGCAATTTCATTTTTATATGTGTCTGATTTGCATGTGTTCTCACTTCTGAAATCTATGGATTAATGTGTCTCTGGGTTACTTTTATGTACAATTCTGTTAACGTTACACTCGTTTTAAGTCTCTTTAGCATTTAACTTCTCCTAATGCTGCTAGTTATGAGATTGTCTATGTCTAACTTGGATAACCTGAACTTTCCTAAGCTCATTTAGCTAGTGTATTGATGCCTGAGTGTTCATGAATATGCTTACCTGCTTTGTCCTGAACCTCTATAGTGAATGCCTCACATTTGTAATAACCTGTGACTTGTTTCTCTGCTATTTTTGTCACTGAGCATGCTCACTTGATCCCATACCCCTTTAGTGATTGTTTGAGGTTTTAGAACAGTTACCTCAACTTGTTTTCCCTACCATGTTTTGAATTGTTTCATGATATTAGGATGAATCCCTGACATAACCTGGACCTTCTTTAGTTATTAATTAGTCTACTGTGTCAATACCTAAATGCCTACATTTGCTATTTGACATGAAGTTTACTCTGCTCTGAATCTTTGCAATGATAGTCTTGCATATGTAATGTGTTCTAATCTGTACTAAGACCTTTTCTATCAACTATGATTTACTCCCTCACAGCATGTTTCTGTTTTGCTTAGTCTTATATCCTTAATGACTATTTGAAACCTTTAGAATGGCCATCTTAGCTTGTGTTTCCATACCACGTTAGACATATTTAAGACCTTTAGGCTTCAAATCTCTAAATCAATGCCTTATTTAAATTTGTTGGCATTATGCACCTGTGTATGATAACTTATGTCAATCTCGCAAACTTATCTGTTATTTCTCCCCTAATTCTTTCTCCCCTAACTCAGCTTTGTTATGTCTACTTTAATCTATAAGTGCATTTCCTCAACTCCTGTCCCTCAATCATTGTCCACTCTCCCTCATCTATTACCTTTGATATTTTGAACCTCTCATTCTTAGCCGGCTGAAAGCCAAGGCTTCCAAGGCTCTTACTACTGACCTCCCTAGTGTGAGCACTACTCGGGGTTCATTTGAGACCCTTGTGAACTCTGACACACTAAGATTTAGGTCTTTAGTCACTTTCTCTACTATTGAAACCTAAATTATCCCAATTCCTTCTTCCTATTTTCTAATGAACATGTAAAATGGTTGGGTAATATGGTTGCTCTATGGTTGTGTGATTTGTCTTTGAGCTCTTTTATGGATTCTGAGTTGTGCTGAGGAACATGGTTCCTTGTTGAAAATCTGGGTATACCACGAGAGAATTGTTGAAGGCCCAAAAAGTGTTGGGTATTTCTTTTGGGCCCGTTGTGGGCCTACTGTCATTATTTGTATAATATTTGTAATTTTATTCATTATTTGGCCTGTAATAACTTTATAATAAACAATTGGAGTGTTAGTAAAAAATGTGAATGTGTAAATTCTGATGTTTGCATATGTGGGTAGAGAAACGTGCCTATAGGATTCAATTTATTTGCTATATATGCCTTTAACTCTCTATGTGCACTGTAGAAATCATGTCATTAGGAGAAGCACACACTCACAATACTTGTCTATTAGCAAAGCATGAGCTCAAATGCTTCAATTATCCTTGTTGCTACATGTTATTAGAAAACCCGCCCATAGGAAATAAATATCGTTGAACTTTCCTTTCATTTGCATTGCTGCAACATCCCCGATAGAAATTATGCCTATAGGATTTCAATCATTTCATTTGTTACTGTATCGCACTGTTTACCTAGGAAACATGCCTATAAGGCTAAGGTATAACAATAATATCGGTTCCAAGTGCCAATCGTTAGAGATCCTGTCTATGAGATATAACTTTTCGCCTTAATAATTGTTAATGCTGCACTTCTCGACACTGTTTATTCCTCACTTAGGCTACTGTCAAAAGCATGAGTAATTCTGGGCTTTCTCTAATAGATTTCACTGTCACTTAGCGCGTAAATCACTTAGACACAGCATTTGTAGGTTAAATAACTGGAAATCTGCAACCTCAAATCACCATGCAACAATTGTGTAATTATTTGGAGATGAGCAGCACCTTGCATCTGAAATTGTCTTCATGTTTTAATTCAAAGTCACATAGAGATCATGTATATAGGGTTTAAGGTTCTTAATTCTAAACATCCTAACATGAAAACCTGTTTCGCGTGCATTTGTTGCTTAAGTCTGGAGGCTAACTTGAGCCCTTAACTATCCACATTTGCAGTCCAATATGTGTTTTGTATGTTGCGTAGTCTTTGCATTTCTAAGCAGCCTATGTAAGGTCTAGAACCACCAAGTAGAGGTCCAATACCCCCTGGACAATAGGTATGGGACGGGTAGTGCACGCATAGAGCTCGACATAGAATTAAATTAGAACGCTTTTAGGTAAACAACTTTAACATAGTAATTGGGTAGCAGGAGATGACAGTCTGTGCCCGCAGAATAATATGAGTAACTCCCTACCTTAAGAGAGTTACGAAGTATTATTTATGTTGCACGGGGTGATCCTTTAGGCTAAAAAACTTAGGATCCCCCCCCCCCTTCCTTTCTATGTTTGCTATTAGAATGGGAATTGTTGTATCTTTATATTCGTATTAAGATTTTTGTAATAAAATTCTCTGACCTTTATATTTTCTTTGCTTATTTGATCACTTAACCTAATCCACATAAGTTTAAGTTCGGTCGGGACCCACTGTTGTGGACCTCGAAGAGTGCCTAACACCTTCTCTTTGAGGTAATTTGAGCCCTTACCCGATCTTTGGTGGCGTTGACTAGTCAAACAGAGTTATCTGCACAATAGGTGCCCTAACGCACCTTAAAAATCGTTAGGTGGAGACTCTTCTTTTAGCACTCTATCTCCCACTCTAAAAAATGAGTTGTCACATGTCGAGGCCCGCTTTTTGCGAGAAAATAGGGTACGGCAACATGACGACTCTGCTGGAAAAACTTAGGCTCTTACCATAATGAACTTGGCTTATGTGGATTAGTTTTCTTTGTTATAAAATGCACATTCCTTTTCCATCTTTATTTGTTAAATTTTGCTAGTACATGCACATCCCTTTCCCGTTCACCTTTACTTGTTTAAACCTGTTATAACATGCATATCCCTTACCTTCTCCACCTTTATTTGCTTAAATTTGTTATAACATGCACATATTTTTTCCTATTCGCCCTTGTTTGCTCTAACTGCTCTTCATTTGTTTAAAGATTGCTATATCATGCCTCTCCCATCCCTACTCCCTTGCTTGCTTTATTACATTCTCATATATTCCACGAACTAACTTCTTCCATTTTCTTTCTTTTATGCCTTTAATGTTTTACCTTAATATTGTATTTACCGCTTTTACATATTTACCATGCAAATACTTCACAACGTGTTGTTATCTCTGCATAAAGCAGGCTTCACATCATACTCCACTCGTGCCAATTATCAACATAGCGGCACTTGATGAGTGTCCGTACTCTTCTAAAATTACCCTTTTAAATTGGAAAGGCTTATTTGCGTTAGACTAGTCGATCAGCGGTGCAGTCGACGGTCCCATGCCTTTCCCTATCAAGTTGTCCACTTGAGAGTACCGGTCTAGGCCATCCTAGAAACCTTACTCCAATATCAAATTTACATGCATCATGTTAAACCTAGTACGGGTTAGAACGTTGTTAATGTGATATCCCTCTAAGATAATCCTTGTCCAAAGTCCGACGGAATTTCTACAATCCCAATGGACACCATCATATTATATGTATTACTTGGAGAAAATATGCCAATATGTTGATCATTAGTGTATAAATAGTCGAATCCAGAGGGGGAAAGGGCTAACTTTATTTGTTTGCAGAGAATGAAGCACAAAGTCCCCAGGTTCGGCATGGTCCAAAACATTTCACCTATGTTTCTTGACTGGTGGAAAAATCTCGCGCCTAGCGACAAGAATAACGTGAGAAGGGTCCTTGGTAATTTACTGTCTTTGCTAGACATCCGGCCAAATAGAGCATTAATTTAGGCCACCACTATGTTTTGGGATGAGAAAAGGGTCGTCTTCCACTTTGGTGACATAGAAATGACTCCTCTCCTAGAAGAAATATGAGGCTTTGCTAAGCTGCCATGGGATAGTCCACGTTTATTAGTGCCAGAGAATCGCACTCCTCGCGCTTTTCTGCAAATGCTGGGTTTCAAGAAAAATGATGAGTTGCTTTGTTTGAAGAAGTCATACATCCTATTTGAATTCCTTAATGAGCGTTATGGGTACAACACGTCATATCGCCTTCATCAGATGAACTTGCCATTACTTCCTTGGGTTCGACGTACCGTCGAGTTTATGTATTCATTATCTGCTCTTGGGGTTGCTAATATTTCTGATGAAAGGGGGATGGATCCACACTCGCTTAGCCATGGTCACTAGGACTCTAATGGAAGGAATCGAGGGACAGATTTATACCATCATACCCATGATCCTAGCCGAAATTCACCACGCTCTATATCGATGCAAGCAGGGGTTTGGACACTTCGAGGGTTGTAATCTGTTACTGCAAGTTTGGTTATTGGAACATTTTCAAAGGGGAGAATATCGTCAGGAACTTCTATGATGACCATTAAACAGCTTAGATAGCTTACCATCACCCACAGAGAATGACATTTAACCTAGATAGGTTTGCACAACCGGGAATGCTGTGAGTTAGGTGCATTTCTTCAGAAATCTAACCGACGAAAAGGTACATTGGATGTTTGAGTGGTTCCCTAGCAGTGAATTCATCATCAGGTCAAGAGAGACTACTCATCTAGTACTGATCGGGTTGAGGGGAATCTATCCTTATGCTCCTGTAAGGGTAATGAGGCAAGCGGGAAAAAAACAGGTAATACCTCAGGTTTCCAACATGGTCTAGTACAAAGAAGATTTTAAAGGGGACGTCATTCCATTCAAGTTCGAGGCACAACACATGTGGAACCAAAATGTCATTGTGGAAAAGGATACTATCAAGCCAGACAGGTATCATGCCAGCCATTTGTACTTCTACCCATCATGGTTGGTAGACGACATAGCAGGAGACGTCAAGCCACGGGTCAATTTGGAAAATAGGATCATTGATAGGATCATTGATGATGGTGCCGAGGCACAGGTCAAGTATAGAAGGCTTCGCAAAAGGGTTTTTGAGTCTGAAGCTAGACATCAGGAACAATATAAAGTGGACATGGAGGCAATTAATGAATGGAAGAAAATCGCCATTAAGTCCACCGAGAGATTGGAATATTTGGAGCAAGGGTTGATGGAGTTTGAGGGAAAAATGAGGAATAGGCTTTCAGATTGTCAGAACACGGATGAAAATGAAGGAGGGCATCTAGCAAAGGCTTACCTATTATTAGATATGCGTGACCTGGGGAACTTGATTGACGGAGTTAAGAGACCCAAGTATGGAGAAGGTCCCTCAGGGACCAAATAGATTTAGCAAATGATGTTCTTTACTATTTTCTAGCTTAGTTTAGATTTCGATTATAATAAGGATAAACTCCATTAGTAACTTCATTGTTATTGTTGATTTAGTAAAAGTTTGGCTCGTTTTCACATTAATGAAATGACGCAATATTGGCATCAATTTTCTACGAGTCTATGTTTCGCTTAGGCCTACCTCAGGTACAATGAGGTCCCCAATTAGGATGCGAATTATTGCATGATTTTACGGAACATGTTTAAATACTGCAAGCATTCTTTCAAATATCCCTACTGACTTGGTTACCTTTGTTTGTTTTTCTTTCTTTTGATTATTCCCATTCCCCAAGGTTGGTTCATGCATAGTGGCATCATCTGCATATCACACTAGATCCAGAGGTCCTCCACCTCCTCCTCTACCAAGTGATCTTAAAGGCAGAAGCAAAGGTAAAGAAAAAATGGATGATCTAAGCGGTATCAGAAAAGACAATGCTACTATAGCAGAAACGTTGAAACTTCAGATGGCTGAAGTATTCCTGCACAGAACGAATTGGTCTTACGCCTAGAACAGAAAATTCTAGAGCTACAAGGAGAACTTGAGCAGGTTCAAAACTTGGCAAATCTTTCCCTCACCCTAAACGTCCCCGATATCAATGAACAGAATCCAAATGCCCAAAACCCGCACCACCCCCAAACACGCAAAATCCAAATCCACCGTTGAATCCTCCCGCACCACATCAATACACCACAGCTCCTTAGAACCACAACCCTCCACCAGTACCTACTCCTCAACAATACCACCATCATCCGACTCAATACCCGCAAGCCATCACTTCTCACGCTCCCCAGAACGCTCCACAACCTACTCTTGATCCCCAAAACTCAACCAATGACCATCCTTATGCCCACATTCCCGGAGTCCACCAAACTAATCCCATATATATGGAAAATTTACCCTACACCCCATAACAAACCCTATATATACCGAAATCAACCGAGAAGGACCTTCTTATCAAGAACATGGCGAAAGAACTCAAGAAGCTCACTGGCAGAGTTCAGAGCGTCGAAGGTGGTAAGGGCATTGAAGGTTTGAATTATGAGGACTTATGCATTCAACCAGATGTGGAACTACCGGAGGGTTACAAACCTCTCAAGTTCGAGATGTTCGATGGAACTGGTGATCCGAAGGTACATCTAAGGACATATTGTGACAAACTTGTAGGAGTAGGCAAAGATGAACAAATCCGTATGAAGCTGTTCATGAGAAGCCTCACAGGAGATGCTTTGTCTTGGTACATCAGTCAAAACCTGAAGAAGTGGGTTAATTGGGTGAGCATGGCGTCAGACTTCATGGATAGATTCAGGTTCAACACAGAAAATACACTCGATGTTTCTACATTCAAAATTTCAAGAAGAAACCAACAGAAACTTTCTGTGAGTATGCTACTCGGTGGAGATCTGAAGCTGCAAAGGTAAGGCCAGTGCTTGACAAAGAACAAATAAATAAGTTCTTCGTCAGAGCTCAAGACCCGCAGTACTATGAAAGGCTGATGATTATTGAAAGCCATAAATTCTCTGACATCATCAAGCTGGGAGGAAGAATAGAAGAATGAATTAAGAGTGGAATGGTAACAAATTTCGAAGCACTATAGGTCACAAATAAATCTTTGTAGTCAGGAGGTATCTCTAAGAAGAAAGAAGTGGGTGCTGTAATGGTGGCCTAGGGTCCTAAGTCTCATCTCACATACCAAATACCTCCACCCACATACCAGCCCTCATCCCCAGATACCAACAACTTACCACCACCTACCACACCTATAACACCCAACCTGCATACTATCACTCACCACCACCCGCCCGCCAAAATTACCAAAAACTAAGACCAAACTTCGACCGCAGACTACCCAGACAATACACTCCAATCGCTGAACCCATAAACCAACTGTATGAGAGAGTAAAGGCTGCTGGTTATGTCACTCATATTCCCGCCGTTTCTATGGAAAACTCTTCTCAGTGGATTAACCCAAACAAGACATGTGCCTATCACTCAGGCATGAAGGGCCATACCATTGATGAGTGTCGCACTCTGAAGGACAAAATTCAGACATTGATCGACACCAAGGTCATACAGGTAAAAGAAGTCGCACCCAATGTTCATAATAATCCTCTTATGGATCATAGAGGTAAGGTAGTGAATGTGATAGAGACCGATGAGGAATGGGATCTGCAAGGGTCAATTAGACTCATTCGGGAGGGCGGTGATCCTAAAACACCTCCAGTCACCCTCACGCCCATTGTGGTACAAACCCAAGTACCACTTGAAGTCGAGGTAACCGCACCAACACTGTTTGAAGTTGAGGTAACCCCACCCTTCACTGTGATGGTAGAACCCACACTATCTTACAAGTCTGATGCTATACCATGGGATTATGTTGCGGAAGAGAGAAGGAAAAGAAAAGCAAAAATGGAAAACACAGGTACAACACAAGGCATGAACAGAACTGGAAGGGTTTATACACATGAACACTTGGGAGGAACAAGCAAGGAAGCTGCATCTAAGCTGCCTGTCATTGAACCTGCCTTGATGACCTTTGGAGAAAAGTGCAACCAAGAGGATACTCTATGATTGACCAGTTGAACAAAACTTCCGCTCAAATATCTATCTTGTCACTACTACAAAACTCTGAGACACACAGGAATGCCCTGATAAGGTGCTGAGTGAAGCCTATGTACCCACCAACATCACTAGTGGGGAAATGGCCGACATGGTCGGGCAGGTATTGGAAAGCCACAAAATGACTTTTCATGAAGACGAGTTGCCACCGGAAGGACTAAGTCACAACAGAGTACTACATATCACAGTGTAATTTGAGGACAAATTCATCTCTAGATTCCTGATAGATGGGGGCTCGAGTCTCACCATATGTCCATTAACTACTCTGAAGAAGCTGGGTAAAGGCCTGCACGAGATACGAGCAGGAAGTATGAATGTGAAGGAATTTGATGGATCCCAAAGGGGCACAATTAGAGAGGTCAACCTTAGCCTACAGATAGCCCTAACCTGGTTTGATATCGAGTTTCAAATGATGGATATATCTGCTACCTATAATCTATTATTGGGGTGACCCTGATACATGCCGCTGGGGCCGTAGCTTCTACTCTACATCAGTCTGTGAAGTTTGAATGGAATCATCAGGATGTGATCATCCATGGATATGGGAGTAATCCTATTTATACCAATCAGACTGTTCCAGTCATCGAGAATAGAAGAAAATTAGGTAGAGAAACATACCATCGCATTTAGCGCGTCAACGTAATTGAAAAATACAAATAGTGGAGCAACAAGATAGAAAGCATATTGCTATGGACAGGGCATGAGCATGGCAAGGGTCTTGGCAAGAATGTCTAAGGGATCACCAAACCGGTACAGCTAAAGCATTATGGTACAACTTTCGGGCTTAGGTATGAATACACTTGGCAAGAGTACCAGGATTGGTTGCCGCCATGGCATGGTCCTTATTATTTGATGGAACAACCAATACCATATTTGCTCCAGACATTTCATCAAGTTGACATGATATGGGGGTCTGAGGAAGATGAAGTCTTAGCCGACATGAGAAAGCTGTTTTCTGGATGATGAAGCAATGGATTGCAGTGCGATAGTTAAGGAGGAGGAGAAGGAATACCTTACTATTCAGAATAGGGAGAAAGGATAGGTTCTCAAGAACTGGACTACCGCACCATCGAGAGCCCGTCGAGTTCCTGGGTAGCCTGGCAATTAGCATCACTTAGTTTTAAAGCAATTTTATGAGCATCTAAGTACATTTTCAATATTTTGTTTTGAACGTATTTTGTTTTAAAATAATTGCTTGAGTCATCGAGCCGTACTTGTTTGACGTTTTCAAGATTTATTTAATGCATTGTTATTTTTAGTATATATTATTAATCTTTACATTTTCTCTCTACATTGTTATTATTACTTACCCCGATAAACCTACGAATATGACATGTAATGAGACAACGCAACATAAGGATAGTGATTCAGAGGATCTGGAAGATGATATAATACCTAAGGAAATTGTCAAAGAAGTGGAAAACTTTGTAAGTCTAATTTGGACGAGACTGAGACAGTTGACTTAGGAGATTCCGAAACAGTCAAGGAAACACGTGTAACATTCATCTATCACCGTCAGAGAAGGAAGAATACATCCGGTTCCTGAAAGAGTATGAAGATATTTTGCATGGTCCTACGATGATATGATTGGTTTGCGCACATCCATAGTGGCTCACAAGTTACCTACTGATCCCATGTGTCCATCTGTAAAACAGAAACTCAGAAAATTCAAGCCAGATATGAGTTTGAAAATAAAAGAGGAAGTCACTAAGCAAATCAAAGTCAAGGTTCTCAGGGTAGTTAATTATCCGACTTGGCTGGCTAACATCGTGTCAGTCCCAAAGAAAGACGGGAAGGTCAGAGTGTGTGTCAACTATCGGGATTTAAGTAGAGCAAGTCCCAAAGATGATTTCCCATTGCCCAATATACACAGACTAATCAGCAATTATGCCAAGCATGAACTCCAGTCTTTTGTGGATTGCTTCGCGGGGTATCATCAGATCTGGATGGATGAAGAGGATGCCGAAAAGACAGCCTTTACCATACCATGGGGAGTGTACTGCTATAAAATGATGATGTTTGGCCTGAAGAATGCTGGAGCCACTTACATGAGAGCTATGACAACTATTTTTCATGACATGATACACAAGGAAATAGAGGTGTACGTGGATGACATCATAATCAAATCCAGAAAAAGTATAGATCATATAGTAGACTTAAAGAAATTCTTCGATCAACTTCGAAGATACAGTTTGAAATTGAATCTCGCAAAGTGTGCCTTCGGAGTCCCCGTCGGGAAATTGCTAGGATTCATCGTCAGTCGCCGAGGGATTGAATTGGACCCGTCAAAGGTCAAAGCTATCCAGGACTTGCCACCTCCAAAGAACAAGAAAGATGTGATGAGTTTCTTAGGGTGTCTCAACTACATCAGTCATTTCATGGCACAATCAACTATGATCTGTGAACCGATTTTCCAAATATTGAAGAAAGATGCTACAACAAGTTGGACTGAAGAATGTCAGAAAGTCTTCGACAAAATCAAGGAATATTTATCTAAACCACATATTCTGGTCCCCCCAGAACCAGTGAGATCTTTGCTGCTTTATTTATCCGTACTATATGGGGCTTTTGGTTGTTTTCTTGGACAACACGATGAGACGGGAAGAAAGGAGAATGTCATATATTATCTGAGTAAAACATTCATGCCCTATAAAGCACGGTACTCTTTTCTAGTGCGCACATGCTGCGCTTTGACATGGATAGCTCAAAAGTTGAGACACTACTTCTGTGCCTACACCACGTTTCTCATATCAAGGATGGATCCGCTAAAATACATCTTCTAGAAACTCATGCCTACGAGAAAGTTAGCAAAATGGCAGATATAGCTGAGTGAATTCGACATCATCTATATAACTCAGAAGGCGGTCAAAGGACAAGCGTTGGTGGATCATTTGGCAGAAAATCATGTAGACGGAGAATACGAATCCTTGAAAACATATTTTCCCGACGAGGAAGTATCATTCGTAGGAGAAGATATCACTGAAGCATATGAGGGTTGGAGAATGTTCTTCGATGGAGCTTCAAACTTCAAAGGAGTGGGTATCAAAGTTGTCTTAGTGTCAGAAATAGGCCAACACTATCCGGTATCCACAAAACTCAGGTTTCCATGTACCAACAATATGGCAAAATATGAGGCCCGCATCTTAGGACTCAGGTTAGCCATTGACATGAATGTTCAGGAATTGCTGGCGATGGGAGATTCTGACCTTTTGGTACATCAAGTTTTAGAAGAATGGGCTACAAAGAATACCAAAATATTGTCATATTTGTACTGTGTACAAGAGTTGATCAAGAGGTTCACGAAGATAGAATTCAAACATGTTTTGAGGGTCCAGAATGAGTTCCCAGATGCATTGGCCACTTTATCTTCTATGATACAACACCCAGACAAGAATTTCATCAATCATATCCCAATGGGAATTCATAAGCAGCCATCCTATTGTGCTCATGTTGAAGAAGAGAGTGATGAAAACCCATGGTTCCACAATATCAAAGAATACTTGGCAAAAGGAGAGTACCCGGAGCACGCAAATTACACTCAGAAATGCACACTCCGAAGGTTAGCCAACCACTTTTTTCAAAGTGGAGGAATTCTGTACAGAAGGACTCCAGACCTACGGTTGTTGGGATGTGTCGATGCCAAGGAAGCATCCAGATTGCTCGAGGAAATACATGCCGGAATTTGCGGACCACACATGAACGACTTTGTCTTAGCCAAGAAAATACTAAGAGCAGGATATTTCTGGATGACTATGGAAACCGATTGCGTCAAGTATGTCCAGAAGTGTCACCAATGCCAGATACATGCTGATATGATACGAGTTCCACCCAATGAACTCAACGCAACAAGTGCACCATGGCCTTTCTCCGCTTGGGGGATAGATGTCATCGGTCCAATCGAACTCGCTGCTTCAAATGGGCATAGGTTCATTCTAGTGGCCATAGACTATTTCACAAAATGGGTTGAAGTCGCATCTTACAAGGTTGTAACTAAAAAGTTCGTTGCAGATATTTTTCGGGATCGCATTGTTTGTCGATTCGGGGTATCAGAATCAATCATCACCGATAACGCCGCCAACCTTAACAGTGATCTGATGAAGGCCATGCGTGAGACCTTCAAGATCAAGCATAAGAATTCCACAGCATACATGCCGCAAATGAATGGAGCTGTAGAAGCTGCCAATAAGAACATTAAGAAGATATTGAGGAAACTGATAGATAATTACAAACAATGGCACGAGAGGCTACCATTTGATTTTCTTGGATATCGTACCATGGAACGCTCATCAACAGGGGCAACTATGAACAACTGTCTTTGCATTATACAAGAAGCTGAGCTCAGAGACGCAGAATGGGTACAGAGCCGCTATGAAAAACTGTCTCTCATTGATGGAAAGAGAACGAATGTGGTATGTCACGGTCAACTTTACCAGAATAGAATGGCAAGATCTTTCAACAAAAAGGTCAGACAGAGACAATTCACACCGGGGCAGTTAGTACTAAAGCGGATCTTTCCATATCAGGACGAAGCCAAGGGGATGTTCTCACCTAACTGGCAAGGTCCTTACATGGTTCATCGAGTACTAAGATGAGGAGCACTCATACTTGCAGAAATAGACGGAGAGATTTGGCCAAAACCTATCAACTCAGACACGGTCACGAGATACTATGTTTAGGATTGCTTACATTTCTTCATTTGATGTAACTGAACTACGCTTGACTTGATTCCCATTTAAGAGGGTTTACGTAGGCAGCCCTGTGGGTTAAGTGACATCTTAATAAAATCTTCATTTTCTCCATGATTGAAAACTGGGGCAAAATCTTAAGGAAGACCCTCAAAATTCTAGAGCAAGTTCAACCATCTTCGTCATACGCGAAACCGTCAAAGGGTTGCATTTAAACTAGGGCGGAATTTTGAGGGGGACCCTCAAAATTCTAAAGCAAGGAGGTCGCAATGTCTCTAAAATATGTCACAGTCATCGGTTCATCTAAATTACTTGATATTGCATACTACTATATTTCAAATAACTATATTCATCAAATGCATGCATATATTTTTGAAAACTTTATTTCTATAATAGCCAGATGTTACCCACGGTAACTCAAACAAGATCTCAAGGCAGGAGCAAAGATAGAACAAGAAAACAAAAGCGTGAACCAACCTTCCCCCACATAACTCACGATTTTTCTTTGGATGCAGGCATAATAAGACAACGATATCCGCAGACACATCAAGTCACTGCCTTCAAGACAACAAATTATCTAGCACAAGCATCTCCAGCTAAGAAATACTTTACTTCCTCACTATCACTCATCGTTTTCTTACATGAGGCTAAGCACTGCCTCCCTTCTTGCATAAGGGTAAGCACTGTCTTTCCCTGTATGAGACTAAGCATTGTCTCTTCCTCTGCATGAGGCTAAGAATTGCCTCCCTTCTTGCATAAGGCTAAGCACTGCCCTTCCCTACATGAGACTAAGCATTGTCTCCTCTTTGCATGAGGCTAAGCACTGCCTCCCTTCTTGCATAAGACTAAGCATTGCCTTTCCCGCATGAGACTAAGCATTGTCTCTTTCTTTGCATGAGGCTAAGCACTGCCTCCCTTCTTTCATAAGGCTAAGCACTGCCTTTCCCTACATGAGACTAAGCATTGTCTCCCTCTTTGCATGAGGCTAAGAACTGCCTCCCTTCTTGCATAAGGCTAAGCACTGCCTTTCCCTACATGAGACTAAGCGTTGTCTCCCTCTTTGAATGAGGCTAAGCATTGCCTCTTTCTTTGCATGAGGCTAAGCACTGCCTTTTTCTCAAGATTAATTACTATCTCCATTACGCTATCTAAGACTTGGCACTATCCTCTATTCACCTGGGCTAAGCACTGCCCTCATCTTAAACAAGACTAAGCCTTGTCTTGTTTCATTTCGCATATGACCAAGCATCATATCTTTGCATTTCATGGGCTAAAACATCGCCATTTTGTCCAAAGGCCCCATAGTCCGAAGGCATCATCCTCATAGCTGGAAGACACTATTTCATGCCTAAGTATCTCAAAGTGCACTTCATCATTCAAAGGCGTCATAGTCCAGAGGCACCATCCTCATGCCCGAGCATAAAAGTTCATGGCCTATGAATCCCTTATTACACGATTCATGGCCCAGGACTTCATAGTCTAAGGACATCATCCTCACCGTCCAAAGACAACATTCATGGTCCAAAGGGAATTTGCATCATGTTTAAATTCTCGCAACAATCCATATATACTTGCATGCATCTTGTTTTAAGTTTTACAGGTAATCCAGGAAGTAACCGTTCTTCAAACAGGAGCAATCTTCGCTCATGTTTCCGTTTATAACGTTCACATCCTGCAATTATTTCAAACATAATCGACCACCATAAATTACCCGTCTTATACTCTATGGCCATTCAGATATTTACTCTTTGATACATCCATAACGTTTCAAATTCACATTCACGGCTTCACATAAATTCATCCAATATTGTCCCACCGAAAAGAACCCTTTCCGAAACATACGACCATTCCTATAACAACTCCATCGATTTCGTTCACCGTTGGATCCAGAACTACACACGGCCTGATTCCCGTAACACCAGAGATATGTAGGCAACTCAGGAACCAGGGTTTGGCCCCCATTCTTTCCAAATCACATCATCCCTCATTCAATTCGGCCAAAATTGTTCATTATTTTTCTTTACCCGACAACTCTTTCATCATTCCCGGGTAAAGAGGGATAGTTGTTGATACTCAATTGTGCCCTCATATTTTCTCAAATAGTATATATACTTTCAAAACATCATTTTTTAGTTTACAAATTTATACAAGCATTTTCTATAATTTTTTTATAGTTTTTAGAGCTTTAAAATTAATTTTCTTCCATTTAAATCACATAAATATTTAGTAATTATTCCTTTAAATTATTTGTGATGACTTAATCATCCAAAATTACCATTTTTGCATCCCTATATATGTCTCATAATATTTTCACTTCATTTTTATATAATTACATTAGCATTTTAAAGCAATTTGCATAATTTTACAATAATAGCATATATTCATATACAAATGCTCCTTGTTTATATTATTTGTGTCAAAATAACAATTTTATATTTTTATAATAATTAATTATTATTTTTAATCATTTTAGTGCATAAATAATATTTTTAGTTATTTATTAATCATTTTTATAAATTATTTTTGATAACTTTGGTGTATTTAAATAGTAGCCCAACCTCTAAACCAAATTTTAGACCAATTTGGCCCAATGACCTAAGCCCAATGACCCCAAACCCAACCCGGTCGGACCCCTCTAAAATGACCCGCCCTAGTCCCTTTTTAAAATCCTGACCGTTGATCTCTAAGATCAAAGGCCCATGATTAACCCCCCACTTTTAATTACTCCCCCCACCTAAACCCTAGAGACTCATTCGTCTCTTTACAACCGCCTTCACACTCTCTCGAACCTTCCCCCTTCTTCTATGAACCTAGCCGATGCATCTTTCAACCTCTCCAAATCCGGCTCTAAAATGGAATCAATCACTGATTCACTTGCCTTATTGGTCTCCTCTCACTACTAGTTATCCATTTGTGATGTTACTTAGGTGCTTGCCTAAGTTTTGCAAGTGAGATCTTCTAAGATCGGACTAAAGTGGCTTGAACCCTTGATTTTGAGTATTATTTCGTCTATATACACTTAGTACCATGCTATGTGAGTCTGATTCAGTGAGATCTCTATCGATTTGTGTTCTCTCTCTTAAACTAGGGTTTACCCGTTTTCTCTCCTAAATTGATCTGAATCGATTTTGCATGATTTCTTTCCTTATTTTAGGTTTTATTTACTTTGTTTCCTTATTTATTCGTCCAATTTTGCTACTATATAAACCCTTTCCCATTCCCCTTTAGGACAGACCTTAATCGATATACTTTCACTAATATTGGAACTTTGTTCTGTGATTCCCTCATTCTCTTGTTCTGTACTTTGTTCTTGGCCGGCTGAAAGCCAAGACCACTAGGATTCTACTGTTCGAACTTTCTCTTGGTGCGAGCATTGCCCGGGGTTCTTTTGAAGCTCTTAGGAACTTTGACGCATTGAGATTCTGGGTTCTTGTGGATCTTTTATTCTTTATTGTTTTCCGTTTAACTAGTAAGTCGCTTGACCTTTTGCAATTTCATTTTTATGTATCTCTGATTTTCATGTGTTCTCACTTCTGAAATCTATGTCTTAATGTGTCTCTGGGTTAATTTTATCCATAACTCTGTTAACGTTACACTCATTTTAAGTCTCTTTAGCATTTAACATCTCCTAATGCTGCTAGTTCTGAGATTGTCTATGTCTAACTTGGATAACCTGAACCTTCCTAAGCTTATTTAGCTAGTGTATTGATGCCTTAGTGTTCATGGATATGCTTACCTGCTTTGTACTGAACCTCTATAGTGAATGACTCATATTTGTAATAACATGTGACTTGTTAATCTTCTATTTTTGTCACCCAGCATGCTCACTTGATCTCATACCCCTTTAGTGATTGTTTGAGGTTTTAGAACAGTCACCTCAACTAGTTTTCCCTACCATGTTTTGAACTGTTTCATGATATTAGGATGAATCCCTGACATAACTTGAACCTTTTTAGTTAAATAATTAGTCTACTGTGTCAATACTTGAATGCCTACATTTTCTATTTGACATGAAGTTTACTCTGTTCTGAATCTTTGAAATGATAGTCTTGAATATGTAATGTGTTCTAATCTGTGCTAAGACCTTTTCTATCAAATATGATCTACTCCCTCACAACATGTTTCTGTTTTGCTTAGTCTTATATCCTTAATGACTGTTTGATACCTTTAGAATGGCCATCTTAGCTTGTGTTTCCATACCATGTTTGACATAATTAAGACCTTTAGGCTTCAAGTCTCTAAGTCAATGCCTTATTTAAACTTGTTGGTATTATGCACTTGTGTATGATAACTTCTGTCAATCTCGCAAACTTATTTCTCCCCTAACTCTTTCAATGTATGGTTATTTTTTTGTTATTTTGCTAAGTGTTGAAATCCTGCTGAACTTGTTTCTAAGTCGTGTGACCTATTTGATTAGTTGCTCTGTATGCTCAGCTTTGTTATGTCTACTTTAATCTATAAGTGCATTTCCTCAACTCTTGTCCCTCAACCATTGTCCACTCTCCCTCATCTGTTACCTTTGCTATTCTGAACCTCTCATTCTTAGCCGGCTGAAAGCCAAGGCTGCCAAGGCTCTTACTGCTGACCTCCCTAGTGTGAGCTAGTTTATGAGTGGTTATTTCTAGTGGGATCCATGTCATATCAATATAGGACCAAGCGAAACAGTTCATGTTAGCTATAAGAAATTGAATAAGTTTTTTCCTGAACTCGAGATCTAACCCCATGCCCAGGTATACCTTTCGCTCAGGCATATGTTTGATTAGTGTGATTTGCTCCAGTTCTTCGGCCGTTGATTTGGTAGCATCGTAATCATCAGGGACCAAGAAGGATCGAGGGATCCCATAGTCATCATCTTCGTCAGTTTTCTGATTCTCTAGTTAGGTCGAGGCTGACGTTTGTGATTGTTATTTGGGATCATGTTCCTCCTTCGAATCTGATCCCTTTGTCGATGATAGTGAAGATATCGAAATGAATTCATCGACGGCAAACATTTCCTTTGAGGCCGGTTGCTCCCCGTAGACCATTTTGATTCCCTCCAATGTCGGGAATTTTAGAGCCTGGTGAAGGGTCGAGGGCACTATTCTCATGTTGTGGATCCATGGCCTCCTGAACAGGGTATTATATCTCATATCCCTCTCGATCACGTGGAAATTCGTTTCTTGGATGGTCCCAGCCATGTTTACTGGCAAAATTATCTCGCCCTTAGTAGTTTCACATACTATATTGAATCCGTTTAGTACCAGGGTTGCGGGCATGACCTGGTCCTGTAGATCGAGTTGCTCTACGACCCTTGATTGAATGATGTTGGCCGAACTACCTGGATCAATTAACGCATGCTTAACTAAAGTTTTATTCATAAGTACATATATTACCAGTGCATCGATATGGAGTTGCATGATTCCTTCTGTGTCTCGTCACTAAAGGACACGATTCTTTTTGGTGTGTAATCATGAGTCCGAGATCGCATCTCTCTTACAATCGACATCTTAGTGTGTTTAAGAATCGGCCCCTTGGGGACATCGATCCCTCCGATGATCATGTGGATGATGTGTTGTGTCTCTTCTTTTTTTGTTTTGTCTATTAAAATCTCTGTTTTTGAAATGGTTTTTGGCCCGGTCACTTAAACATTCTCGAAGGTGCCCTTTATTGAATAACCGGGCTACCTCCTCTCTCAACTGCCTGCAGTCTTCCGTTCTGTGGCCATGGGTGCCATGATACTTGCATATTTGATTGGGATTTCTCTAGGCTGGATTCGACTGCAGAGGTCGAGGCCACTTAGTATCTTTGATGCATTTAATAGCCGACATGATGGGGGATGCATCGATGTTGAAGTTATATTCTGATAATCGTGGTGCTTTCTTAGGTCCGGTATGCCTGTCGAACTCATTCTTGTTCATCATCCCCCGAGACCCTTGGCCTCGATAACTTCTCATTTCACCTTGTACGAAGTTGCGTGCAGGTTCGCTACCCCTACGATCTCCGTTATACGGCCAATATCAGTCCTTGCTTGACCTTGGTTCACGATCGATGTCCCTTTTAATAACGGACCCAGAACCCAACTGGTCATTTTAGACTTTAATCTTCGATTGATATCTATTATGTACATCGGCCCAGGTAACAGTCGGGTACTCGATCAAGTTTTGCTTCAACTGTCGTGAATCCATCGAGCTTCGTTCATTCAGTCCTTGAGTGAAAGCTTGAACAGCCCAATCGTCTGTGACCGGTCATAGATCTATTCGTTCCATTTGGAAACGATATACGAACTCTCTTAGCATCTCGTTATCTTTCTGCCTTACCTTGAAAAGGTCCGACTTCCTGGTCTCGACCTTTATGGCTCTGGCATGTGTTTTTACGAAAGAATCTGCAAGCATAGCAAAAGAATCGATAGAGTTAGGCGGTAAATTATGATACCATATCATTGTTCCCTTTGACAGGGTTTCCCCGAACTTCTTCAATAATATGGATTTGATCTCGTCGTCTTCTAGATCGTTCCTTTTAATGGAACATGTGTAAGAGGTGACATGTTCGTTAGGGTCGGTCGTCCCATTATATTTAGGAATTTCGGACATGTGAAACTTCTTGGGGATCGGTGTGGGAGTTGCGCTCGGGGGGAAAGACTTTTGTACGAATTTTTTGGAGTCCAAGCCCTTCAACACCGGTGGTGCCCCCAGGATTTGATCAACCCTGGAGTTATAAGTTTCTACTTTTTTGTCGTTTGCTTCAATCCACTTTTCTCCTGACTCAATTCGTTTTGTCAGTTCCTCTCCTAATAATTTTATGATTAGTCCCCGATTCTTGTTCATTTGATCTTACTACCGCTGGCCCCGTTTTGTGGGTGACTTCTCGGGATGGACCGGACTCGGCCCTGCTCGGTGTCTGGATTTGGCTCTGCAACTGAGCTATTGCTACCTGTTGAGCTTGCAACATTTCAAAAACCATACGCAGGCTGATCCCGTCTTCTCCAACATTTAAGGTATTTCGAACTACAGATCGAGTTCCACCATGAATGCTATTTTCGGGGTTGGAACGTTGATTCGCCTCGATGGCCACATGTGAATTAACATCAATCGGATCTACAGCCAGAGCTCCAACAGGATCGACGGGTGGCCTTTTATCCCTGGTCGTCAGATTGTTTTTCTCATCTTGAAGGCCAGCTTCGTTGTCGATAGGTAGGGCCATTAATTGAGAGTTCGTCGTTTTAAACCTGAAATCAAAGACACTTCCAAGAGCAAGTGTAAAATGGTATGTTTTGCAGAGATTTATACCTAATAACCACTGTTATCCTTAGCCCTACAGTGGGTGCCAAACTATTTACCCGAAAAACTGATAGAGTTGAATTTATACGTAGTTCTAAATATACGTGGTATAACTTGGCACAAATTGAAAAAATAAGTAGGGATATATTGAATATTGACTGTAAAAAGGAATGAATACAAACCCTAATTGAGTAGAGGATGATTGATAAATGAACAAGATGAATCAATATCAAAAGTCCAAAAAAGGATAATATTTGCTAGATGTTATGTAAATCTCAATAAACTCTGAATGTGAGAATGTGTGAATGTATCTTAATCTGCCCTTTACAAATGTTAGCCACTCCTAATATAGTAGAAGAATCCTACTTTGGATATGATTAAAAATACATAGTGGGGATCCCATGATAAATTAATTAATTGGCTTTTTCTTGATTCAAGCTGTGATTTCAGCCGAGATTCTCTCCCCAAATGCGGCTATAACGGCTTTGTTGTTCCTTGGCTCGATCTCGATCTTGGTCGGTATCTGGGTCTCGAGCTCGACCTTGACGTGATCTCGGTATTTGATTGGTCTCTGGATCTCGAGCTCGACCTTGACTCAATCTCGATATTTGATCGGTCTCTGGGTCTCGAGCTCGACCTTGACTCGATCTCGGTACCGATCGGTCTCTGGATCTCGAGCTCGACCTTCCAACTTTACATCACAGCTCGATATGAGAATGACGAACTCGATCCATCATGCTCCAATCTTGATTAGTTGCACGAAGGACAAACTCGATTTTGTCCGTATACACATGGTATTCTATACAAAAATCAGCTCATAGATCTCATGTAAAATTCATGCATATAAAAGATAATGGTCCAAAGGATGGTGGGGAGAGTTTAGGCAGACACTGTGTGAGATGATTGATGGTCCTAACTCCTATATATAATTTTGCCATTCCAGGCTGTTACTCTTTTCTATCTGTCTTCAGCAACCCTTAAAAAGAAAACTACTTTAAACTTTTTTTTTTTTTTTTTTACAAACACTATTATTACTCTCCTTCACAGTTCACACCACATGATCATGTGATGACTACTTCTAATTGCTGCAAATAAATGAAACACGTGATGCTTCTCCTATCCATCGTAATGCTTCTCCTATCCATTGCTGCAAATTACCTTGTATTTTTGCTTGTGTTGGAATTTCAATTATGATCTTTCATAATTTTTACTCTATTTCATTGACCATTAGGTCAAATTTTTGGGCGCCGAACACCTTATTCTTCGCTGCCTTACTAGCTCAGCTCCATTCTGCGTCTTAGCATCATCATCTTATTAGTTTGTTGGTTGCACCCCTATATTATAAAATCAAATATTTACACCCCCTATATATACTATGAAAATTCTATACTTACACCTCTTATGAGGTAATGTTCGAAACTAAGTATATTAAAATATAATTATAAAATATAAATTAAAATTATAAATCAAAATTTTTTACGTATTTACTTTTATGAAATTATAAAAATAATATAAAATTTAAAAACACTTATCCACGCCTTTGATTAAAAAATAGAATAAATATTTTTTGAAACATGTAACTTCGAAACTCAATAAGAAATGAACAAATTACTTAATAAGATGACAAAAAATATGCAAAATATTGAGTAACTTGTGTTCATTTCCTATGTAAGATTTTCAAAAGATACATTTTAAACAAAATAGTTATTTTATTTTTTAACCAAAAGCGTGAATAAAGATTTTCAACCAAAATATTTTTTTGTTAAATATATAAAAACTTTTTATTTATGATTTTTATTTATTTTATAACAATTATATTATAATATAATTAGTTAGGGATATACCTCATAAGGGGTGTACGTATAGGATTTTCATAGTATAAGGGTATCAGGAGTGTTTAATGTAATTAACTCTAATGATAATGTAAGGCGAGTTTCTTCAAAAGAAAGAAAAGAAACTTACGAATTACGAAATTCCGTATATATGATATAGTAGCTATAAAGAGAGGCGGATCCAGGATTTAAATTCTATGGGTTCAATTTTTAAGATTTTTAATATTGAATCCATTATATATTTAAAGTTATGGGTTCAAATCTATTATTTTTACAATTTTAATGAATTTTACACATAAACTTTTACTCCGCGTCAAAAGTTATAGGTTCAATTGAACCCATAACTCTCACACTGGATCCGCCTCTGGCTATAAACAAATAACAAAACCAGTATAATCTCACAAGTGAGATATAAAAAGAATAGTGTGTATGCAGACTTTACTCTTTCCTTGACGATAGAAGGTCGGCTCAAGATACACGAAAAATATAGTAGATAATAAAGCTCAAATTATTCAAACAGAATGAAATTTTTTTTTCTGATTATATCACTGGCCATGTAAATATGCAATTATGACCTTTTTGAGGAATGCATAACTTTTTTCCGTCTCTATTGAAAAGGGTAAGAGCGATTGTCTTATTCTCAAACAAGAAGGTGACCTAAAAACTCTTACGTTTTCACTAATAAGGTCAATCACCTTTTAATGCCAAAAAAACAGGAGGAAAAAAAAACACCTATTATATTGTGACTGCATTTATTCCGAAGTTATGACTTTTCAAGTATTCTCTTGAATATTTTTGTTTCCTTTTATTTATTTTCATGAAGTAGGATAGTGTAAAAAAAAGAAAAAAACTGATGACCCTTGTTTGTAACATATATAATAGAAAAATATATATTTGTTTCCATTAAACTAAGTAATATAGTATATACAAAATGAAACCACACTACTACCAAGCAGTATGATGGAATGATTTTGATCTCTCCATTTATTTACACGGTCTCGGACATCTCGGAAATGAAAAATCCTTTCGATAGAGAATAGAACTATTCTGCATTAATCAGAAGTAGTCGGACCAGCAGATTTCGTATGCTGAACAGTCAAACCAAAAAAAATAAAATCACACTGGAGCCTAAGGGACTTCTCCATTTTCTTGCTCCTCAATCTCCTTATGTCCAACAAGAGACAAAGGAGAAGAAGGGCAAGAGAAAGATGAAGAAGCAACAGAAGAATAAGAAGTAATAGAATTATCAGAAGTAGTAGGATCAGTAGGGGCAGCAAGTTCAATAAGCAAATCCACAAAAGCACTCAAAATAAATCCATGATTTACTTTCCCATTCATCTTCAAATACCATGCTAATAACTCTTGTAAATCTTCCCAATCTTTAATCCCTTGACTTTCCACCATTTCTTTCATTGACTTCTTGAAATCCAAATAAGGATCCTCTGATTCCATAGCCAAAACTATACTCTCTTTAAATGGCAAATCATCTTCTTTATTTTCTTCTTCATCTTCCTGTTCTTGATTTTTACATGGTTTTGGTTCTTGAAATATTGAACTTGTATTACCAGGCTCAAAAAATAGTCTTTCTGATCTAACCCCTTTTATGATCATTTCCAAAGGTTGATCTCCTCTTAAGCATTCTTCATTAGATTCTGTTGAAATGCTAGCTGATTCTGATGAGGAATTTGTGAACCAAGATTCTGAGGTTTCAATACCATCTATAGGGTCAAAAAAGACTGAATTAATAGTCTTGAAAATGTTGTCATCTGCTCTAAAAGATAGAGTCTTGGGATGTGCACAAGATGGCCATTGCCAATTGGTTGCCCCTATTTCTCTTTTCTTGAAAATAGAAGAAATCTTCATTTTCTTGGACATAATAGCTAAATTCTCTTAATATATTGCTTAAGACTTGGGATTTTGAAATATTCTCACTTTTTTGTTGAGTAAGTTTTAATGGAGTTTTTGGATATGAAAAGTAATGAGTTTATAAGAAGGAATAGAAGGGGAAAAGAGGAGATATAATTAAGGGAAGAGAGAGGAAGGTGGAAAGGAAATGGGAGTAGTAGGACATTTCATTTGTGTATTTAATTGTAGGCTTGTAGAATTTAATGGTATTAAATGCAAATGAACATAGCAGTACTTATTTATTTGTCAACTGATATTAAATAATTTTGGACTTGAATCCTTTTTTTAATCAACTGTGCTTAGCCACCAAATTGTTGCCTCCTTTTTAGTTTAATGTCTTAATCTCGTATTCATGTATACAACTCATTAGTATATATATTGTGTTGGCTACACGATTCAATAGAAGATTTGTGATAAGATGTGTTCTTGATACATCATATGTGCAATAATACCAAAAGAGAGTTTCCTACTTCTCGCCCCTTTGCTTTTCTATTTTTTTATTGTCCAGACGAATAACTCTATCAATTAAGTTTAGATAAATGAAAAGAAATTATTTAATATTTTTTTCATCTCAATTAAGATTTGAGTTCTAATCTCTTATAATTATCCTACTCCATTGGTTGCTTGACCACAACCTCGGGTGTCTTTGCCTTTTAAGTTCTCCCTCTATGCCATGTCTTTTTCTTTTCTTTTTTTCTTAAATATAGACATTGTCTCTACTCGCACTTCATGTAGTTTATAAATCCTTTCTTGATCAAAATGTATTTCTCCTAAAGTGACAATTTAGTAGGCATTTGAACAATAAAGCTAAAGCTGAAAAAAAAGGAGTATTTAAAGTTGAAGTTGAAAAAAGCGTTATGAAAATTGAGAAGATGTTCAGACATAAACTTCACTTGAAACAAAACTATGAAAAATGATATTTATGAGTGGAAACTAGTTTTTTTACTTGAAATACATCGTCTTCAATAACGATAACAACAAATTCAGTGTAATCTCATAAGTGGGGTGTGGGGAGAGTAGTGTGTACACAGACCTTACCCTTACCTTATGAAGATAGAGAGGCTATTTCCGGTAGACCGTCAGCTCAAAGAACTTGAAATACATCTTCAATGCAGTATTTTAACTTCATTTGAAGTTCAAATAGAAAATTTTAGTATTTGCAAGTACCGAAATCATATGGTCAAATGGGATTGTCAATATTTGTGTGACTAAAAATACTTTTAACTAACGACAAAATGGGAAGATTAAAATTATATTATTTTCAAATATCGAAATATATCATCCTCTTCGAAACAAACTACTAAAGGAATAGTGTCACACTAATTGAATAGGAGAAAATTAGCAACCATGCGTAGGTCACTTGTGGTATAAAGAAAAGGACTTAATTGTTACTTTTATGAAACTTGTGTGGTTAGAATTAAGTAGACTGCCCAAAAAATAAAAATAAAAATTCACAAAGGCATGAATAGGCAGACATCATGTGAGTTATTTATGGGGATAACAACTCCCGCAGACAAAGCACAACAAATTATAGTCTCTCCGTTCACTTTTACTTGGCACGTTTTGACTTTTCACGCCCCTTAAAAATAATAAATAAATTACATAATTTACTATGATACCAATATTAATTGATGCATATTTTATTGGATTTGAGTAAATGATTTGAAATGAGTAATAAATATTATGGATATAACAGGAAAAAAATTTATCATTCTCTTAATATGCGTAAAATAACAAATAAAAATAAAAATCTATTTTTTTAGCATATTTGTGTGAACGGAGGGAGAGTAACATACTATATACTTACACACACTGTCCTCGGCAATATAATAAAAGAGGTCAGAGTTCAGATATTAACATAAAAGGGACTGAATTCAAAAATTTATAATAAGTTGTACTGAATTCAAAAAATTATAGCACTCATAATGCTATATTTTGCTTCTATCTCTTTCCTTTTCCTCTTCTTGCAATGAGTCGAATAATTATTGGTATACATAAGGTTTTCGATTCAAATTTCAACGAAAATAAAAATATTAGGTGATTTCTTTTCATTTATCTAAGTATCGGTGGACAAAGTTATTCGATATTTGTGCTGGTGGGAGATAACCGATGAAATTAGTTAAGGTGCGTACAAGCTGATTTGAACACTAGGATTATTTTAAAAAAAGAGTTTCCCCAACTCTATTGGAGATATCATTGTCTTCCAACTCTCATTGAACAACTACAGACATCCCAACGGCCATAAATTGACAGCTGCTTCTAATTTATTTTCAGTTCTTCACCAACAGATAAATTACTCAAGGCCAATTAATTGCAATATAGTGTGTACCTTGTTTACATGGATCTGTTTATAAGTACTTATCACTCGTGCTAAGTGTTTGGATATGAGCAACTTTTTATTAGAATAATTAATCTTGTAGTGTGCTTTGAGGTATCGGCACAAAGAATATGATCCATTCTGCTAGGGATTATTACATAAATAGCTGGCCAGATTCAATATTTATTTTTCTAGCCGGCATACATAGATTATACATTGATTATACACAACTATTTATATATTACACATGAATTATACATCTTCTGACTATTTATTTTTAAGAGATTAGCTAGATTGGACGGCTGTAATTGGGTTAATTCTTCATTCTAATATCACACTCGTCTGATATGAGTACGTTAAAACATATAGTATAAGATTATGTTGGGTGAACTGTGACCTCGTACAATCGTATTAAATGGTAACAATCGCTTCACCACAGTATTTACTTATGAGCTAACAGAACTAAAATCCAGAATGAAATTTTTCAAAAGACAAGGGACAGGAAAAGTGTGGCTCTTGAAATCAAGCTAGAGTAGAAAAAAATATTATATGAATCATGTAATATAAGCGGTTTCTTATGCACTAAGTATAGCTTGACACTAGAAAAGACAATTGTACCTTTGCAAAAACATACAAAGTGATAAACATATGTGCATAGATTATCATGTGCTGTGGCCTCCATTGACATACAATGGTCTTTCTTTCTTTTTTTTTCTTTTTTTTTCCTATTGGGTGAAAACATGAGGTAGATTGGTCTAAGAAAATTTGGGTGCTGCTGACAGTTATATATTCATGCATGCAATTAGGTGATGAAATTACTCAGAAAGTGTGGCAGTTGATAAGGTTGCATCACAGAAACCGAAATGTTACCAGAATTATTGTTGAATCAACAGGTCTGTTGCAACTAATTATAACATAGTGTATTGTTTCTTTTAATCCGTAGACGGAAACGGATTCAAGATTTAAACTTTATGAGTTCGAATTTTAGTGGGTTTCTTTAACGTATATACATAATCTAAGTCAAAATTATTGAATTCCGATGAACCTGTAATTCCTTCACTAGATCGCCCCTGCTTGCAGACAAATTCAAGTATATTCTACTCTGAGAAACAATTCAAAATTTACACTAATCATTGTATGCTACTATACCTAGCTACTACTTTAGAACTAATGTCATCAAACTGTTTGGGCCAAATATATCGAAGTTCCTTTAAACTTCACACCATCTTTTATTTAGACATCTTAATTTTTGATAGACCATAAATTGATCTACACACAATTAATGCTGGGAAATTCTTTTTTGTTGATTAATTGGATTATATAGTATATCTTTCTGCATGTTGCATAGCTCTATATGAAATTCAAAGTTAGTCGTCCCTTTTCACTAACTCTTATCATGTCACCCTCCAAATAAAAGTCAAAAAAAGAGGATGTACTCGGTCAATAGATTCTTAAATACTACTCCTAGTATGGCATTCTAACTAGGTATAGTAGAGTTTTTGTCCAGGACACTGACCTGAAAATAGTCCTTACGAATTACATTCTGAAATTAGGGTGTCCTTCATTAATAAAAGTGTACTATCACGTTACCTAAAAAATATATAACCATAAGTAATTACCATAAACAAGGGGTAAATTTAGTAAATGCTCCTATAATTACGACTTTGTTTTTACCAAAATCATATAACTATATTTTCTCATACAAAAATCATAGTGACTGAAAAAATCACTATGATTTGGTTATTATTGGGTCAGGTTTTGATGAGTCATTCCTATTTTAAGGAAAAAATACAAAATTAACCGGTTGACCGAAACTAATTGTATTCGCTAGCCAAAAAAATATAAAATATGTATATCTCTCTCACACACACAGGGGTGTATAAATAAAATCGAAAAACCACACCAACCCGATAATCCGAGTCAAACCGAAAAAAGAAACCCCGACTATGGTTTGGTTTGATTTGGTTTGGTGTTGGAAACAAAACCCGATCATATTTGGTTTGGTTTGGTTTTAACTAAAAAGAGTCAAACTGAAACCAACTCAACCCGACATTATATGTATAGAAGTTTTAATTATATTTAATACATAAAAATATTTATTGTAGTGTAGTTTATAAATATTTCTTAAGTTTTTTCCTAGTTTTATCTTTTAACATATTATTTCAAGCTTGGGCTTATAATTTTTGGATGCTCCAATAAGTTTTATAGTCCATAAGTATTAGTAACTCAAATAAATCATAAACCAAAATCAAATCAATACTAATGATAATAAAAGACATTCAATTCAATTGTACTATGAATGAAATTGTGTTAGATATCTATTTTTTAGTTTTTCCATGGTTTAGATGAAATGGATAATTTATTTTTCTTTTAGTGGTTAGTCATGTAAATAATACTCTGTAGTACTTATTAGTCGTAATTTTAAATTATGTTTGTTTTCATTATGGCTTATTAATAATATTTATTTTATGCGATTTTATTATCTTTATTGTTGAATATTTTAGTACAATGCCATGACTCATCTCATATTTATATTATTTTATTGAAAACACCTTATATAGTTCTGTCTTACTAGGATTAAAGAAATATTTGTAACACAAATTTTACGTTTTGTGCTATAAAGACTTTATGGAAAAAAACCGAAAAAACCCAAAAAATTGAGATTAAAAAACCGACTTTTATTGGTTTGGTTTGGTATTTAGATTTAATAATCCGATACAATTGGTTTGGTTTGATATTTAAAAAATCTGAACCAACCCGACCTATACATACACACACACACACACACACACACACACACACA
>AWOL01S0004923.1:11723-23202 GCA_000715115.1 Nicotiana otophora | reverse complement strand
GGCTTGAAATGGCTAAAATAAAAATTTAAGTTTGGAAGTTTGACCGGAGAGTTGACTTTTTGATATCGGAGTCGGAATCCAATTCTGAAAATTTTCATACCTCCGTTATGTCATTTATGACTTGTGTACAAAATTTGAGGTCAATCGGACTTGATTTGATAGGTTTCGGCATCAAATGTAGAAGTTGGAATTTCATAGTTTCATTAAGCTTGAATTGGGGTATGATTCATGGTTTTAGTGTTGTTGGATGTGATTTGAGGATTCGACTAAGTTCATATGATGTTTTAGGACTTTTTGGTGTATTTGGTTGAGGTCCCGGGGGCCTCGGGCAAGTTTTAGATGGTTAACGGATCAAATTCGGACTTAAGGAAAAATCTGGAAATTTCAGTCTTCTGGTGCAATCACACCTGCAGAATTTTTGTCACAGGTTCGAGCTCGCAGGTGCGACCTGAGGAGCACAGATGCGGCCATGAAGAGAGTTGGCCAGAGCTCGCAGGTACAATGAGTTTTCCTCACCTGCGTTGTCGCAGGTGCAGTGAGGGGCTCGCAGAAGCGCACCCGCATGTACGAGATTTTGAGCACAGGTGTGCGAGTCGGGGACTGGGAGTGTCTTCGCATAAGCGGAAGCTTCGCCGCAAAAGCGCAAAATTTAGCCGCAGGTGCGAAAGCATAGGGCAGTGTACAAAACAGAGGAGTTCCAGCATTTTTGTCATTTGTGACATTTCAAGCACGATTGTTTGGGCGATATTCCGAGAGAATTCACGGGAAAGTTGAGGTAAGTCACTTATGATTATTTCTAAACCATAATATTGAATTATCATCAAATAATCTGACTAGATTACGTGTTTTTGAGGTGTAAATCAGGAATTTGGACCCATGGATTTGGAAATAAGATTTGATGATTTGGAGGTCGAGTTGATGTCGGAATTTGGACCCATGGATTTTAAATGTTAAAGTGTATGTATTAAAGTGCTTAGGCAAGTGTAGTCACTCTTATATCCAATATATCCTACCCGACCCGCAGCCTGCATTACAATCAATTAAAGTCCTACTTGATCTTAGACTGAATGAGCTCGATTAGTAGAGCAGTACACTAAGGGAAAGCCTATGGTGCATCTTTTGTGGCATATGAATGTTGTTTCTGAGAGTGAAAGAATTCTTCCTATCTTGAGTTCCTAATTGTTCTTAAATTTTATTGAGTGTGGAACTACTCACTTTTGTTGTGTGAGGGCACTTGATTCATAAAGCAAAGGTAATGTTTGAACTCTACGTTAGAGTAAGTGAGCGGGTTGTGAAAAATGTGTAGTGCTTGTGAATCAAATCTTGAGGTGATGATGTTACACTATTGTGCCTAGTCTATTTTAAATATTCTTGGTGTGATGAGTTAGGAGGATTGTTTGAAAAGGTTGTTTCTATATAAAGTGTAGTTTGATTGCTCGAGGACGAGAAATAGTTTTAAGTGTGGGGTATTGATTGTAGGCTATAATTGCGTATTTTAGTTACTTATCGCACTCTAATTTACTGCACTTCTATTGTATTTGAGTTGTAATCGGTAGTGTTTTGCACTTATTGTGTTATTTATTCCTTGTAGGAGTGATTCTGATTTATGTAGATGTTGTGGAACTAATTCGCGCTATGTGGAGCTTTGCAGTCTGAGTAAAAGCCCAATGGATTAAGTCGGGATCGTGTTCGGGGGTCGAGGAACAATTCTGGACATCAAAATTCAAGGAAGAAGCAACTGCTGAGGAAATGCACTAGTGCGAGGCACTGTGTGACACATTAGTGCAATGTTTTGTCAGAAGTCTCCAAAGTTCAGAGATTGGGTTTTTTGTGGTCTGACAGGAAAAAGCATTAGTGCGACGCAATGGGCAACGCATGGAATGCGTTAAGTTTGCAAGTTTTCCTATTTCGGCTAGGAAAGGGAGATTTCGTCTAGGTCCGACCCTACTTGGTATAAATACATGGGAAAATATTATTTTCTGGACTTAGGACACACTTTAGACCTAGAGACACACGAGGAACATTCGGGAGCAAGGATATCTCAGATTTCTTCATCTTTTCTTAGTATTTTCAATTATCCAACACTTATGAATTTGTTTGATACTATCGTGAGTGGCTAAAACCCATTGTTCCGGGATTGTGATTTAGCCATGAATATTGTTGTTTAACATTGACTTAACCTTGATTACAATTCACCAATATATGGTTGTTTCTTCAATTCTGTGATTAATTGCTTAATTGTTTGGCCAACAGTTAGGTTCTATTGACTATCTATGCTATGCTTGGGAAAGCCATGTTTAGATTAGAGAAGAATTAAAGGGAGAACGATAATAACTCTGAGAAGGGCAGATTTGTGGTTAGGATAGGAATATACCTAGTCATCTTGCTTAATTAAATATTATAATCTTAATGCATTCTTAATAGATTGATTTCATAGGAATATAGGTGTTAATCTATTTTGAATAGGCAAGTAGTACTTCGGGAGAAGACTATGAGAGCAATTGTTCGATTAATTAGCAACCATGAGTGAATTGTATGAAAGAGAGAGTTAACTAGAACACAATAGGATTGGTGAATCGATCACAAACCTGGAATATTATCTCTACTGAATACACAACAACTGTTTTGTTGCTTGATAATTTAGTTACTACTTAAAATTATAGTTTAGTATGATTAAGCTCTTGAACTCAAATTGGCTCGACTGAATAACAATCTTGGTGAATTTAGTGGTAGTTTATACAAGTCTCTGTGGGTTCGACACTCGACTTATTATTTTGTTACTTGTACGACCACGTATACTTGCGTGTGTGTTTGGGAGTAACAGCAGGACATGAGCGCACGCTGGCTGCAGGGCATCTTCTTGTAGGCACAAGATGCGGGCTGGCGCTGCCTGCTGACGAGCGCTTTTGAGCATCGCATGTTGTTGGGTGCGGGCACGGACTACCGGTGGGGCAACATAGGCACATGCACACTTGTTGCTTGGTGCAGCCAAGACCAAGGGAACATCCTCCATGACACTCAGCTCCAAAAGGCTTATTAGGGTACTATGGGGCACAGCCAATGAGTCATGGGGCAAGATCGAAAAGCATCCCATGCATGACATAATGAAAGATTGATGAGGCCATAGGTTAAGGAAGTAGTTAAAACGGTGCTCACCAATATATTAAGTAGTAAATGAAAAATGATTTTATCAACTCAATCCCTAGTAAATACCAACATGAACAATCAACTACTAGTACAATCAGAGACGGATCTAGAATTTGGAGGTTCCGGGTACTAACTATTTTGGGTTTGGTTTAACCATATTTTGAACTTTTTCGATTTAGGCTATTCGTCTTTTCTGTTTATATAGACAAACCAATCAAACGAAATAATTTACTCCCTCCGTTACAGTTTATGTGAACCTATTTCCTTTTTTGTCCGTTCCAAAAAGAATGACCCATTTCTAAATTTGGAAATAATTTAGCTTAAACTTCCAATTCTACCCTTAATGAGAAACTTTTATAACCACACAGATATTTTGGACCCCTTTTGACTTGTTTAGGACCACAAATTCCAAAAGTCTTCATTCTTTCTTAAACTTTGTGCCCACTCAAATATGTTCACATAAATTGGAATGCGGGGAGTAATAACTATGGCAACTTGGAGCAGAGCTTAAAAATTAAATAATACCACTAATTGTATTGGTGCTCAGAACTTGTCAACTTTGGTAAATCCTAAATTCTTTTTTGTTATTCATTTCTTACATTAGTGATTTGGGGGTTGTATAAGAATTCGTTCATATGCATGTTCACGATCGATTGGGTTGTGTATAACCATATCTTATATGGCGTGAGTGGTTATATTTGCTTCTTTGACTACTTCTGGGCTCTGTATTTTAGAATTTTGTCAAACTGGGGACCTAATATTTATGATATATTGTGGTTGATTATCTTCTGGTCATACAAGTGTGTTGGAATTGGGGCTTATTTTTCTTATTCCGATCATAAGTTTCAAATTATTAAATGTGATATTGCATATATAACGACCCGACTTGGCGTTTTAAGAATTAACGCTCCGTTCAATGACTTAAGTTCTCGAGCAACTTCGTATATTTTGACTTGCGTGTGCGGTCGAGTTTGGTTTTCGGAAGATTCGGAATTTAATTGGAAGAACAAGACTTATTTTTGAAGCTTAAATGAAAAGAGTTGACCGGAGTTTGACTTTTGAACAAACGAATCCGGAATGGGATTTTGACTTTATCATTAGCTTTATATGGTGATTTCTTACTTAGGCGTATGTCCGGATTTGGATTTGGAAGTCCGTAGGACAATTTGACGCATTTTGGCGAAAGTTGGAAAATGGAAGAGTTTTAGAAAGTTGAACCAGAAGTTGACTTTATTGATATCGGGGTCGAAATTCGATTCTGGAAATTGGAACATCTCCATTATATCATTTATGACTTGTGTGCAAACTTTGAAGTCATTTCGGATGGATTTAATATGTTTCGGCGCAAATTATAGAAGTTGGAAGATTTGAAAACTCATAATTCGATTCGAGGCGTGACTTATAATTTCAGCATTGTTTGACGTGGTTTGAGGCCTTCACTAAGTTCATATTGTAGATTAAGACGTGTTAGTATATTTGGTCAAGGTTCCGAGTGGCTCGGATGAGTTTCGGACAGGGTTCGGATCATTTGGCGACTTGTTGAAGCTGCTGGGAATTCTACAGTTTCTGGACAGCAACTGGTGCAACCGCTTTTGCGAGAATTTGATCACAGAAGCAACCTCGTATGAGCAGGAAAACCATCGCAGAATCGACTGGAAAGGGAGCTGGGCAGAAGCTGGCTTGAACTCGCAGAAGCGAGCATGTAATATCCGACCGGTCGTTTTTATTTCTAGATCCCCATTCCCCTAAATAATACTCTCCGTATGTTCCTTTACTGTTTTATGACTTGCGGGGATGGTTAGTTCAGGATTTGGAAAGATTCAGGTTGAAATCGGAACATTTGGTTCCTTGGTTTGGCTTTAAAAGGCTAAGTTTGACTTTCGTCAACATTTTGAGTAAACGACCTCGGAATAGGGATTTGATGGTTCCAATAGGTTCGTATGATGATTTTGGACTTGGGCATAAATTCGGATCGGGTTTTGGATGATCCGGAAGCATTTCAGCGCTTAATAGTGAAAGTTGGCACATTGGAGGTTTTAGAGTTCTTTAAATTTGGTTTGAAGTAGAATTTGGTGTTATCAATGTCCATTTGGGATTTCGATCCGGGGAATAGTTATGTATGGTGATTTAAAACCTACACACAAAATTTGGTGTCATTCCGAGTAGTTTAAGTCTGATTTGGCGTGTTTAGAGCGATTTGGAAACTTGAAGTTCATAAATTGATTCAATTGTGTTTTGGGGAGGGATTCTTAGTTTCGTTGTTATTTTACGCGTTTCGAGAGTTTGAGGAGGTCCGTATTATGTTTATGCACTTGTTGGTTCATTTGGTCGGGGTCCCGAGTGGCTCGGGTGTGTTTCGAACCACCCGGAGCAAAGTTGGAAAAAACCAGATTTTCCAGTTCTGGTTTCCTTCTTCGCGAACACGGAAGGACCCTCGCGTTTGTGATGAAGGAATTGGGTTGGGGGAATTTTGTGCTTCGCGTTCATGTGATGGGGTCCATGTTCGCGAAGGGTAAGGCGAGCTGGGTGAGGGTGACACCGTTGTTCTTCGCGTTCGCGTAGGGCAGGGTAGGTAAGCCTCCGCGTTTGCGAGGCCCTGGTCGTGTTCGCGATGGCCATGTTTTCTGGGCCAGGGCCATTTGCCTTCGCGAATGCAAGGCCCTTTCCACGTTCGCGAATAAGGGGCAGTTGGGCAATGTCTTGTTTTAAATCGGGACTTAGGTTATTTTGAGCTCATTTATTACACTCTTGGGAGATTTTGGAGCTTTAAAGAGAGGGATTTCAACCTAGCTTTTGAAAGTAAGTAATTCCTACCCAATGTGAGTTTAATACATAGATTATGTGTAGATTGTAATATGTAAAATTGTGGAAATTATGGGTTTAGATGAAAAGCTTAGGTTTTGATAAAAATGGAATTTAACGATGAAAATAGTTATGGAATTGAGTGAAAATTAGATATTTGAGTTCATGAGGTTATGGGTAACATTTATCTTAGAAAATTTTCGGAATCCAGGCACGTGGGTCCAGGGGTGAATTTTAGGAATCTTTCAATTGGGGTTGGGTAATCACTCTAATAGTTAGAATATGAACATTTGAGCATGTATTGATTAATTTATATAACATTTGACTAGTTTCGGATTGTTCGGCACCGAGTTGAGGCTTTGGAGTGAATCTGAGGCGGAAAAGTGAGTTTTGAGGAGAGGTAAGTGTCTTGCCTAACCTTGTAAGAGGGAATTTACCCCATAGGTGGTTTAAATTAATATGTTCTTCTGATTGTGGGGGCTACGTACGCACGAGGTGACGAGAGTCCGTGCGTAGATACTAATTATTCTTATGTCCGGGTTGTTTAGGACCCAAATCATAAAATACCTATAATGTTTGTGCCCTACTTGTTAATTAAATTATCTAAATCATATTGGAACTTGATAAAAGAATTGTAAGAGATAGAATTTCACATGTTTGAACTTAGAGCGGATTACTTGACTATCAATGGAAATTGCTCTACATAGTGTATTAGCCTTATAATAACGATTAAGTCAAATGTTTATAAAGTATCCTCATTTCTTGTGGAGCGGGCCGAACACCTCGACAGTAGAATAGATGCATCTATGGATCGTGCCGCACATCCCTCGGCAGTGTACAGGTTATTCTGGATAGGGTCGTACGACCGCGACATAAATCATGCTTAGTAATACTCGGAGTCTAATCATACTTGATATTAATTTATGACTTGTGAGGTTACAATTATAAATAACAGGAATTTACTTGGAATTTATTTAATTGTGAAAGAATTATTTGTTCCTGCTTGTTAATGAGTTATTATTATTATTACATATCCCATGCTTTTTTAAAATTTTCTGTATTATTATTGTTAGCCTATAGTAAGTGTCGATGTCGACCCCTCGTCACTACTTCTTCGAGGTTAGACTTGATACTTACTGGGTACATGTTGTTTATGTACTCACGCTATACTTCTGCACTGACCGTACAGGATCTGAGGCAGATGTATCTGGCGATCACACCGGCGCGCATCACCGTTACCCGGAGGCCTAGTGGTAAGCTGCTTCCTGAGCCGTTCCGCAACACTTAGAGTCTCTCCTTTGGATTCATTCTATCTATTTTTATTTCATACAGTAGCTAGCGTTTTGTATAATCTATTAGTGTTCATAAACTTGTGACACCAGGTCTTGGCACACACTAGTAGACTTGTGGTTTTTGGATTATTACTATTGTAATAATTGCACTCAATTGCTTTCGTTTTACTTATTTAAACCTGTTGTTTCTTAAATCTTTTAATTAATGAAAGTTTAATTAGTTGGAAATCTAGTAAAACCAAAATGGGAGATTACGGGGTTAGTTCACTATTGTCTTTCCTAGAGGCGGCATTGGGCGCCATCACGGCCTATAAGAGAATTGGGTCATGACAACATAGTATCAGAGTACTAGGTTCACATAGGTCTCACAAGTTATGAGCAGGCCTAATAGAGGCTTGCGGATCGGTGTAGAGACGTCCGTACTTATGTTCGGAAGGCTATAGGGAGTTAGGAAACTACTCTTTCTTCATCTCCTATCATGCAGTTGATGTGGCACTAAGTATATTTCTCTTATTATCTCATAGATGGTGAGAACGCACACAGCGGATGTTCTAGACCATGGAGGAGTTGCTCCACATATTGCTAGAGGCCGAGGCAGGGCTCCAGCTCACGGTAGAGGACGAGGACATCCCAGAGTTGCTCCAACTATTCCGCCAGTGGATCCAGTAGAGGATCGTATTATTGAGGAGCAGGACGAGGTGCCTGCAACAGAGCCAGCCCCAGTGGATTTCATGTCCGTGCCGGGATTCCAGGAGGTCATGGGTCGTATGCTGCGGTTCATGGATTCTAGTATGATTTGATGTAAACACAGAGTGTTGATAAGCTATCTTGCACAGACTCTCCAAAATGTTGCCGCACCTATGTCGGATCCTCCAAAAATACATTACTTTTGGAGAATCCAGCACGCACCCGACAATATTTTCAAAGAGTCCGAGCAACATAGCCGATAAGTATTTAAGTGAGGAGAAAAGCTCAAAATTTGAGAATCAATTGAATAAATAAAATAGAGTAATCTACACATAATCAAGTATTTTGTACAAAAATAAATAGAGACAAGCTATCATAATGTTCTCGCCTACGAGCTACTAGTTTGTAAGGTTTCCTATTTATCCAAAACAATTGTTCAATGTTACTACAACTTCTTGATATATCCATAGCTACCACTCTCTCCCATTTGTGTTTTTGTGATTTCCTTCTTCCTTCTATGTGTTGTGCAGAAGGCGTTTGAGGTACCTCGTGTTTGCTACCAACAACCTTCTCTTCGCCGCTTGTTGATATTGATGCAAAATCCTCTCCTTCCATGCAACATGCAGGGCAGATGTAGATCTTCGACAGTGAGGATAAATTGATACAATCAAAATGATTTAACTAATGTGTAATATATGTGGCCTACTTTTGGCCAATGATTATTAGCCTTGTTGGCTTTTTCATGGCCTTTCCTTAGTGCATTCTAGGCCTTATTGGAAAATTGTATACCAAGCAACTCAAATTTGTTTGGCTATAAATTGAGCTGATTCTAGATCATTCTAAACACACAAACAAGACTTCAATCTTCATTTCTTGTTTCTTCTCCTCCTTTAGTAATTGAGAGTATTTTGTAAGAGAGTTGAGTGTTGGGAAACACTTGTGTGATCTCCTTTATTTGGAGTAATCTTGTGAGGTTATTCTCTCGAGGGTATTTGGGATTAATTTGGGGATTTTATTCTAATTTTGTACGCTCTTTTGCACACTTATTGCTATAGTGAATTTGCTCCACTCCGCTTGTGGACGTAGGTCACATTGACCGGACTACGTTAAATTGGTGTCTTCTTTATATGCTTTAATTGTTGTTGTTATCAACTTGCATTGTCTTTTTTATTGTCATTATAATATTATTTGGCTAAATTCAACACCACCCGAGTTACTGATCCTAACAAATTGGTATCAGAGCCGGATCAAATCGGGTTTGTCTCAGTAGTCAATATGACTTTAACAAAGACTTATGTTGAGAAATTTGATCGAAGTGGAAACTTTGGAATGTGGCAATTAAGGATGGAAGTTATCCTAATTCATGATGGCTTAGATTTGGCACTGCAAGGAAAGGAGAAGAAGACGGATAAAATGACAGATGGGGAGTTTACCGTCATTGACAAAAAGGCAAAAGCAGGTATCATTTTAAATCTCTCAAATGAGGTTTTATGTGAAGTAGTTGCAGAAAGCTCAGCCAAAGGCATATGGGAAAAGCTAAAAACCTTATATATGAAAAGAATAGTAGAAAACAGGCTTTACCTAAAGCAAAACTCTACACTTTTCATATGGCTGAAGGTACCATTATACTTACACATCTTGATACTTTTGATTCTCTTCTTATGGATTTAAGTAACATAGATGCTGAAATCAAAGATGAGGATCAAGCTGTATTATTGCTTGTTTCCTTAACCAGTCGTTTAAACATATAAGAGACACTATGCTTTATGGAAAGGATAATATCTCTTATAAAGATATCAAATCTGTTTTGAAATCAAAAGAACAAATAGATAGAGATATTACTGGAAACTAGTGTGAACCAAGGGGAAGACTTGTTCATAAGAGGTAGATCCAATAAGAAAGATTCAAGTAGTGAGAGACCTAAATCAAAGTCAAATTCCATATACAAAAATGTCATGTGCAAATACTGCCATAAAAAGGCCACATTATTTCTGAATGCTTCAAATTAAAAAACAAAGAAAAGCATACAGAAAAGAAAGATAAGCATAAAAATGCTGACACTACCGAAGCAAGTGTAGCTGCTGATGAGACTGAGGGAACTATTTTTTCGCAACTAATAATTGTTTTAAATCTAAAAATGAGTGGATTTTAGATTCGGGTTGTTCTTATCATATGTGTCCCAATCGGGATTTGTTTACCACATATGAATCTGTTGAAGGTGGAGTTGTCTTGATGGGCAACAATGTTGCGTACAATGTTATTGGTAAAGGTACAATCCGAATCAAAATGCATGATAGTGTGGTAAGAACGCTCACCAATGTTAGACATGTTCCTGACCTGAAGAAAAAATCTCATCTCTTTGGGCACTCTAAGATCTATTGGGTGCAAGTACAGAGGTAAATGTGAAGTTCTGGAAGTTTCTCATGGTGCTCTTGTGATCATGAAACATGCAGATTTGGTACGTTGTATACTATATTGGGATCTACTGTTACATGTGTTGTTTTAGTTTCAACATCAGATATATCAAATTCTGATATCACCAAATTGTGGCATATGCAATTGGGCTATATGAGTGAAAAATGTCTTTCCATCCTCAGAAAAAGATGTCTCTTATGTGGCCGAAGTACCGGAAATATGGATTTCTATGAACATTGTGCGTTCGGGAAGCAGAAAAGATTCAGCTTCAAATCTCCAACGATTCATAGAACAAAACGGGACTTTGGATTACATTCATTCAGATCTTTGGGTCCTTCACGTACCTCATCAAAAGGAGGTGCCAAGTATATGTTAACTTTCATTGATGATTATTCAAGAAAAGTTTGGGTTTATTTCCTAACAAATAAAAGTGATTTTTTCTTAAATTTCAACAATGGAAAGTTTTGATTGAGTAACAAACAGGAAAACGGGTTACGCGGTTTAGAATAGATATTGGCTTGGAATTTTGTAATGATGAATTCAACGAATTTTGCATGAATGAAGGAATTGCTCGACATCGTACTGTGAGAATGACACCTCAACAAAATGGTGTGGCATAAAAGATGATAGAACACTTTTGGAAAGGGCTCGTTGCATGATTTCAACCTTACTTCAACATTTGGTTCCATAATATCAATCTCAACTTTGAAATAAAAACTCAGTTATCGCCAGAAAAATCCGTAAACATAATAAGAACGATAATTTGGACAACACTAGTATAACACGTAGCAATTTGGCATAGGAATGGGACAATATCAAAAAACAAAATAGCGAAACATGGAAAAATAGGTAAATTGGCGGCGCATAGGTACTCGTCACCTCACATATACGCCGCTCACATGAATTTCACTTAGCAAATAATCTAAGGTTCCAAATTCCCTCAAGTCAGGGTTAGACACAACACTTACCTCGCTCGGAATGCCACTTAATTCTCATTGATAGCTTTTCCTTTAGAATTCACCTCCAAACCACTCATATCTAATTCAGAAATGACTCAATAATATCAAATATTTCTAAAGGAATCAATTATATAACAAAAATTAAATTTCCCAAATTTTCCTCCAAAAAGTCGAAAA
>AWOL01S0004922.1:170233-204014 GCA_000715115.1 Nicotiana otophora | reverse complement strand
CCCTCCATTTCCCATTCACCCTCATTTTAAGAATATTACATCTTAAAATTAAACCTCAACAGTATTTTGGTACACAATTTGATACATAAAACAAATTATATGCTCGTGGAGAATCTAAATATAAAATTTTCTAGTTTAGATAATTTAATGACAAATAAAGTCATTTATTGAGAGTTGAACAAAGTAGTAAAAGTTTAGGGAAAAAAGGTATTAACTATTCTAGTGTACTAAAAAATTACCAAATATTTACTACTCCAAAGAGTAAAGGGAATTTAACCAAAGTCAAATAGACATACGGTCATTTAATGAGATTGAACCAAGTAGCGAAAGTGTAGGAAATTATTTTTATTTACTTTCCTTGTGTAAGAAACGTGAAGAAATATTTTTCCAAATAATTAATGCAAACAAAAGAAGTCATTTACAGTGGAGTAAAGGGAAGCGAAAGTTTAGGGGAAAAAATTTATTAACTTTCCTTGTGTAAGAAACGTGAAGAAAAATTATACCAAACAATTAAAGCAAAATTTAATAACAAATAAGTCTGGAAAAAATTTACCAAATAATATAGTGAATATTCCAAGATTGTTAAATTTTTATTAAATATTAATGAAATACTTAAATTACTATATTATTTAATGTGAACTCTATGTTTTAAAGGGTAAAAAAACGAACAATATTTCGCTAAAGATCTTCGTATTTTTAATATAATATAGATATAGATAGACTAACGTAACTACCCCTAAGATCACGCCAAATCCGTTATGAATATTATTGGCTTATTCCATATGTAAATGCTTAGGAGTTAATGCCGAATCCCTAATATTTTAGAACTTGCTGAGTTTCCTTATGTGGTAAATTATTTTTAGGATAGGAACGATCAGAAATGCATTTTCTCAATTGACCTTCTGAATTTAACTTATTGAAGTAACCCTGTCCGACTCGGAGCTGACTAAACAACATTTGCCACGTGTCAACTATTGTGTTGTTCACGTGATAAGACCATATTTTGCCAATACACTTACCAATCGTCGTCCTGTGGGCTATGAGATCTTTGTTTGTACTTCGATGTATACAAAAGATAGTAGTTTAATGAATTATGTTAGTAATTAACTAAAATCAAGAACACTCCAGATAACTAGAGCTAGTGAAGTTCCAAAATATAAAATAAAAGAACAGCAATATACAAGAGTAAAGGTAATGGTGGATTAAATCTATTAATTAGATTTACAGCTTGTTTGGATGGTTGTTATCTATTGTATTGTATTATATTGTATTGTATTGTTACTTGAATACAATATTTGTCTTGATTGTTACTTAAATTCTATTGTATCGTATCGTTAAATCTATCGTTACGTAATGACGAAAAGTGTCACTTTATGGAACGACGAATTTGGTGTGGTGCCGTCGTTACTAAGGGTGTCAATGGTTCGGTTCGGCCGGTTATTTTATAAAATTTGCACCATGCTAATTTTTCGGTTATATTATTATGTATAACAAAAATTAGACTTTTAGAAACCGTACCAATCATGCCGGTTTCTCTTCGGTATCGGTACGGTTCGATTAATTTTCGGTATTTTTTAAATGTCACTTAAAAATCATTAGTAGAAGTAGAATGCAACAACATACGTACTTTTATAGGACTTAACAAAACTCTCTAGACATTTTTACTATTTAAAGGGCGATGAATTAAGAAAACATGAAAGATGGCCAGAGTATAGATCCATCAACTATTCTATAACAGAGTAAAAGAAACTAAACAAAAACAAAAAAAATATAAATCACATGAGTGAAAAGATATTAAGTAAGGCGGGACTCAAGAATAAAGTTTATAAGATTAAATATTCAAAAATATAAATTTAAATCATGCGAAAGAAAAAATATTCAATACATTGTAGTTTGCTACTCATAACCACTAGAATACCTTATGTCTTGCTAGTGAATATGCTAAAAATAATTTAGTTTCAATAGTAGTATAATAGATTTGGGAATAAGGATTTTGAGTTTAATTACTTATTGGCTTGTAACCGTTTTCATAATTTCAAGGCCCAAAACAAATATTAATGACTTATATTAAGTAGTATAAGATTAGTGTAATTAGTTTTTATATTATCAGCTCACTTAACTGATACTCCCTCCGTTCACTTTTACTTGACACGTTTTGACTTTTCACGCCCCTTAAGAAATATTAAATGAAATGCATAATTTATCATGATACTCATATTTATTGGATTTGAGAAAATGATTTAAAATGAATAATAAATACTGTGGGTATAACAGAAAAAAAGTTGTCTTATCTTGATATGCGTAAAGTGACAAGTAAAAATAAAAATCTATTTTTAGTATATATGTCAAGTAAAAGTGAACGGAGTGAGTATATACAAATAATTAATCTTCTTAATATGTGACATTCGGTATCTTAAAAATAAGATACTATAATGATAAAGCTGATCTAATTGATTGGTGTAAACTAATTAAGTACACGACTTAATTTTTTCTCAACAAAAGCATTAAATTCTCTAACTCGGCGGCTTTTAATTACTTCACAGTCAACTGACTTAGTCAAGCTTCACTATTTATTAAGTATATCGAAATACTATATAAATGATCGTCTTCTTACAGACTATATCACTCGCTTAGCAAATTAGTCATGGCTCACAAGATTTTCTTCATTTCTTCTCTATTTGTCCTGGCAATATTCACCCAAAAAATCCATGCAGTTGATTACTCTGTGACCAACACGNTGTCTTATCTTAATATGCGTAAAGTGACAAGTAAAAATAAAAATTTATTTTTAGTATATATGTCAAGTAAAAGTGAACGGAGTGAGTATATACAGATAATTAATCTTCTTAAAATGTGACATTCGGTATCTTAAAAATAAGATACTATAATGATAAAGCTGATCTAATTGATTGGTGTAAACTAATTAAGTACACGACTTAATTTTTTCTCAACAAAAGCATTAAATTCTCTAACTCGGCGGCTTTTAATTACTTCACAGTCAACTGACTTAGTCAAGCTTCACTATTTATTAAGTATATCGAAATACTATATAAATGATCGACTTCTTACAGACTATATCACTCGCTTAGCAAATTAGTCATGGCTCACAAGATTTTCTTCATTTCATATTCTGGGCACTTTATGCACTGCCACGCCGCCGCATGAAAAATATTAATGAATTATTATTTTTAAATTTAATATATAAATATATTTTTTTCATGTAAATTTATTCGATACGGTTCGGTATTTTTTCGGTTTATTTTCATAAAATAAAAAACCTATCCTAATTATCGGTACGGTTATAGATTTATATAAAAACCTACGGTTTTATTAAAAGAAACCTAAAAATCGGTTTGGTGCAGTACGGTTCGGCCGGTTTAGTCCGTTTTTAAATAGTTATTGACACCCCTAATCGTTACCTTGCTTTTTTCTCTCATCTTGCCCTTCCTGATTATTAAATAATCATATTTTATCATTTATCCTACTTCTTTATATAATAATTCTACTCCATATACTATTTTTTCTTAGTAATGTTGCAAGTCTATTCTTCATATTATTGGTGCGTGACATCATAAAATGATGACAAATGATAAAATCTATCCAAACATTGTATTTATCAAAGAATACAATACAATATAATATATTATGAAATGACCTGCACCAACAATCCAAACAAACTATTATGTGTCCTAATATAGTCCCTCCTGAGAAATGGCGCCAACTACTTTAGGACTTTCATCGATAATTATTCCAGGATTGTGTGGGTGTATATATTCTAATTTCTAAGCCAAAATATAAGGCAAACATTTTTGTCTAGTGTACGGTACTTGAGAAGTAGGCTAGAAAGAAGGTTATTCGTCTTACAACTCACAATGGATTGGATTTTTGCAATCTTGCGTTATACTGGTTTCTACAATAGAGAAAGAATAGTGAATTATCGTGATTAAAATATAAATTAATTTGTTTTTTAATCATTTTTTCAAGATCTTACAAAAATCAATTCCTTTTGTGTTAACAGATTTAATAGTATTTCAGTCATTTTAACAGAAAAAAAAAAAAGAAAATTCTCAAACACTTATGTTCAACAATATAAGTACTTATTCGTAAAATCAGTTTCATTACTTATAAATTTTATTCGTCATTTAGTGGTTAAAAGTTACTTTATTCTGCCAAATCAAAAGGAACTCTATATTTTGAACAATCACAAAGACGATCTCCTAACATTTAGGACTACCACTCTTGGTTTAGTTCCTCCCTTTTATTGTTATATATATCCGGTTCTGTGCTTGTACCTAGGGGTGCCAATGGTTCGGTTCGGTTCGGTCGGTTATTTTATAAAATTTGTACCATACCATTTTCTAGGTTATTCTATTATGTATAATCAAAATTAGACTTTTCGAAACCGTCTTAATCATGTCGGTTTCTCTTCGGTATCGGAGCAGTTCGGTTAATTTTTGGTAATTTTTTTTAAATATAATATAAAAATCACTAGTAGAAGTAGAATGCAATAATATACATACTTTTATAGGACTTAGCAAAACTCTCTAGACATTTTTACAGTTTAAAAGGTGACGAATTAAGAAAATATGAAAGATGGCTAGAGTATAGATCCATCAACTATTCTACAACAACGTAAAAGAAACTAAGAAAATATAAATCACACGAGTGAAAAAATATTAACCAAGTTGGAATTCAAGAATAAAGTATATACAAGATTAAATATTTAAAAAGATAAATCTAAATCATACGAAAGGAAACATATTCAATACATTGTAGTTTGCTACTCATAATCGTTACAATACCTTGTGTCTTGCTAGTGAATATGCTCGAAATAATTTAGTTTCAATAGGAGTAGCATAATAGGTTTGGGAATTAGAATTTTGAGTTTAATTACTTGTTGGCTTTGTAACTGTTTCATAATTCCAAGGCCCAAGAAAATTTTTAATACTTTATTATTTTTAAACTTAATATATAAATATATTTTTCACATTATAAATTTATTCGGTATGGTTCGATATTTTTTCGATTTATTTTCATAAAATAAAAAACTTACCGTAAATATCAGTATGGTTATAAATTTATATAAAAACCTACGATTTTATTAAAAAAAACCTAAAAACTGGTTCAGTACGGTATGATTCGGTCGATTTAGTCGGTTTTTAAATATCCGTTGACAACCCTACTTGTACCCCAATTGCATTGTAGAAATCTTGTCTATATTCTCTTTTAGCAGATTAAAATGCTTAACTGGGATTAAGCTAGACATAAATGGAAAGATTTGATAGAGTTTTTGTCGTCGTTAAGCCATGTCAGTTTCACACGGGCATTATGTTTAATCAAGATTAATGAATATTTATCAATTACCCCCTTACTTATTATGTTTGACTTTTGTATACTCCTTAAAAAAATATTAATTAAAAAAATAATTTGACTATTATTCTTATTTATTATTTAATCTCAATTTACTTTTGCTCTTACTTTAACTATATTAATTTCTTTCAACAACTATTAAAGTAAAGGTATAGTAATTAATTCTTCTTGATTTTCTAAAATGATAAGTATTTTAATTCAATTGTTTTTAATAATTATGACAACTAAAAGGTACCGAAAGGAGCATTAAAAAATGACTTGATGAAATATTTCTTTGATGTGCACAATCTTGTTTTTCCTTGTTTTCCCCCTTCTTTTCGAGAACGAAGCATTAAACATAGAATTTTCAATTTTGATTTTTCTTCCTTTCTTGGAAGGAGCAATAAATATGCAGGTAATTTATTAATTAATAGCAACAAAACAAATTATTAGCAGAAACATTACAAGTAATAATTTCAAATGTAAGACAAACTAAAAATTTGCTCAAATAATAGAGAGCAAAATACAAATTTTTGAAATTATATTTGGTTAACGAAAAGGTATGTCTCATAAGTAGTGGATACTGTTGAGTTGGTCCCAATACATGGGTAGGAAACAACTCGAAGATTTCAGCGTAGGGGCCATTACATTATTTGCATTCGTCTGTTTATATGCCAAATACAATTAAATACAAGTAGGTCATTCGATATGATTCTTGAGGGATTACATATAATAAAATTGTAAGCTAGGGGACAAGATCTTTTTGTCTTATTATTCCAGCAAGTTCTAACAAAAAACAAATTCAAGAACAGAAAGTAGAATTGATTTTTTTTTCTTTTCATGAAAGCAAATATCCATGACTTTCGAGAGTTATACGTATTATTAAATGGTCAGGAAATAAAAACCTTATGGAGTAAAAGTAATCGATTTTTTTTGTTCATTCAGTATTTTAATGCAGAACAGTTCCGTATGTTTAGTCTTATGAAGTTTTTAAATTCAAAAAGAAATACCAGCGGGTGACTGAATTTTAATAAAAAGAAAATAAAAGAACTAAGGGAGATCGAACTAGACCAAAACTTTCAGCGAAAATACAATTTAAGAGATATATAGAGCTCATACTCTTGAATATCTAATATACAAATTTATATAATGTGATTGCTTGGAATCAGAGCCGGTTTAAGTAAATACAAATAATAGATTTTGAACTTGCTAAATCAAATGGATGGTAAGAATTTCAAACTCGAATCTATAAAGTTCAATTTTAAATTGAAACTTCTTTTATCACTTGATACTCCCAAAACATCTGCTCCAATTAATTGAAATGTACTTAATGCTACAATTTAAAACACATATCCAGTCGACCTCTTAATTTTTTGTTCTAAGTTAGTTTGATTGATGATATGTTACATAACAACATTTTACAATTGATAGGTAATCACTTATTAGATTTGATAGCTCATTGCCAGTGAGTACACACACAATTTCCCAGTATTAAACACCAAGAACATGATAGTAGTTGTATTATTGGTCCCATTTGGGGTGTTATATGTGTTGCATTGTACAGTGATCGTTCGAAGGTGTGGTACCTAACAGTTGCCACACTCTTTCATTCCCCCACTTTGAGCCACCAATCACCAGTCACATCTTCATATGTGTCCAATCCTTCCTCCCCATGCACCCTCATATACCTCCAATTAGGAGGTCAAATAGGCGGGTTAGGCTAATTTTGGGCATGTCAAAATAGTCTGGTTGGGTTAATTTTGGGCATGTCAAAATAGACTGGTCAGTTGATCCACCCAAAAATTACTTGGACTGAGATAGACTAGGTTAAGATGTGCTAAAATTTGGGTCGTAGCCCAATCCGTCCAACTCTTATCAAGCTTTAATTAATGTGTGGTATTTTCTTATACATTGTTTAATTATCAAATAAGACTTTTTTCTTTTGTTATGGTCATATATAACATATCAAACAAAAAAATAATTATTTTAAAGATATTTTAGCAAAGTTAGTTATGAATCAATTTGAGCTGAAAATCAGCCCAACCCAAAATGAGCTGACATGAGTGTGGTCAAGATGGACTGAGTTCAACAAATGAACAGATCAATGACTGGCCCAAACTTGAACGGGTCAAATGGGTTTGGGCTGAAATTGCCTCCCTCCAATACAAAAGGATTAAATTTCGTACCCGGAGTGTCAAAATATTAAATACTATACTATCACTATATTTTAACTGATTATAACTAATTATTTATTGGCTTTTAGGTTACCTAACGGCGTTAAAAGTTGTACATTATCAGTGAAGAGAAGTTAAAACTCATTTCGAAACCCCTAATGGACTGATGCCGCCAACCTAGGTACGTGTCCTGGCTTAGCACATCCACATCCAAACAAATGTTCTTTAAAACATGCTTACCTAAGAGATATTTCTGAATATGGTAGTGAGTTTAATTATACTTTTTGGTCTAAATATATGAAAGAGTGGTGCCCTACAAATTGAAATTCTAATGTTTTATGACCATTGCTTTCTTACAGCTTAAATCAAGGGCCCCTTTCTACGAATGCATATTAAAAGATAGTATCATTACGGATCTTCATAAATCACCATCATCTACATATATAAGTCATATAAATCAATACAGTACACGATTTTATAAGAAATTTATTATGAATAATACAGAAAAGTTGTTAACTCATGGTTTCTCTTTTCTCGTTTGTGTACCTTGTCTGAACCAAAGATGGATAAAATTATATGGAGATGATACCTCCACATTGACCTCGATCATAGGTCCTTTATGTACCTTGCCTCTTTAATGTTTACTTCATCCCACCTAGGAATATTGAAATCTTAACAATAGAACTGTGTATTATCATTGGCATACTATTCGTCATGATCAATAAATTAATGAGGAACAGTAGTATGCGCTAGCATTGCAATACAAATAATTAACTACATTACGAGTACCAAAATTCTCCAAATTAATAATAGAAGAACACATAGTATGTGTAGGGCATAATTACCAATACAAGATCCTAAAATGGTACATGATGATCATTTATCTACACATTAAACAACTATTAGTACTATCTTTGGAAGAGGTATATATACGGCTTCCAAAAAGTTGGAAATCAAATAAATACTGCTATCAATCAACCCGATTTTACGTGTAAGCTTACTGATTGGAAAAACATAAAAAAAGAGCTAACAAACATTGAGAAGATTAAGAGCAAAAAAGCTTTTGTTTTGACTCTCGACAAATTAATTATGTTACTAAAGAATAAGAAGTACAAGTTAAAATCCACTTAATCATCATGTTAATCAATCTAAGTTCATTTGAATTAGGACAGAACCAGAAAAGAGATAGTTACGCATATATGTACTGGCCTGTCTTAGGTGGCATCTGTTTGCATATATATATACACACTCGATTTTGAGAATTTATTAGCACAAAATTTAGCTCGTCAGTATTTTTGGGTCTGAAAAATATGTGATCATCTCATCTAAAAGCTTAAGTTGTTAGGCACATTTATTTACTTAATTATGTCTTCAACACACCCCCTCACGTGCGGGTTTGATTCTTTTTTATGAGCCAAGCACGTGAAAATTCTTTTTGATATTGGGTGGCAGTAAGACTCGAACCTAGGATCTTTGCCTGCTCTGATACCCTGTTAAAGTGTGTGACCATCTCGTTTAAAAACTTAAGCTGTTAGAGAAAATACATATTTATTTACATAATTATGTCTTCAACAAAACTTCACGTGGTCTTAAGGTTTTGTTTTCTCTCAAATTGATATTTACTTTTTGTTATTTTCAAGTGGTGTCAATCTATCCCATATATGAATATTTTTTTTGAAAAATATTTATTTGGACACTTTTATATTAAAAAATTATCAAGCAGTATGCTGGGCTCAACCATCCCATTGATATTCTTAATATGATATGATATTATCCGTTTTCGGCAAAACCCGTATATTTTTTACAAAAAAACCTCACACCATTAAGAGACTAGTTTCTTCTTGTGTGCACGTCTCCAAGCTCGTAAGGGTGAGCGAATCGACCCCCACGCTATCAATCTACCATTGCAATACTCATTCCACCGAACCTGAGCTCTAAATAATACAAGTTGTTGGGCTCAACCAACCCAATGATAGTATTAACACGATATGATATTCTCCGCTTTGGGTCAAGTCTGCACGGTGTTTTCCAAAATATTTCACACCATTAAGAAATTTTTACGTAGCCTACCAATTTTTTTAAATTATCAACGTAGAATTTCGTTCGCACATCCAACACGGTGTCAAAGACGACGCGTCTTACCAAAGGATGTCTGTGCCACTAAATATATACCTTCTCAATCATTGGTTTTGACACCAACCTAAACCCCTCCATCCTAGGCCCCCCCATCACAAATAAATCCTTTCTTGGCAGATGCAAGTAAGAAAGACTGGATGCATATGACCACCACAGTAATAAATCTGCAATATGGCCTCCAAAATATTCTCATGTTTCATATAAGTCGCAGTGTAGTACTGAGAATAAGTTGAAATCGTACAAACAATTACAAGATGAGCTGTTGATTGTTACACGAATATAGACTTTCAAACGCGTAGAAAATTATTCATATGTATCTTGGATCTTCCTTAGTTTCATAAACACACACTTATGGCCACATATTTTTTTATTTTTCTTTTTATCTTTGAATTGAATAATCTTTTTTATTTTACGGGAACCTTTATAATAATTTTGATTGACAATTGTACATGGCCATCTGACCCTTGGACAACGTTAGGGTTTAAGTGTTACTTCTATATTTTGTGTAGAGCATGCTTGGTAGTACTATTAGTTTGGCAATATTTTGATCTTACTAGAGATATTTATTCCATTTTAATGTTTTAACACTCTCTTGGTAAAGGTTTGACATATCTTGTCATTATTTCGTTAAGATACTCTCAAGCTTTTAAAGTCTGCAAATCCATAATGATTTTCAATATGTTAATGATGTATGATTCGAATTTGAAGAGCCTATATATTTTTTAAAGATGCAGACTTTAATAGTCCTATCTATAGATAAAAACTTTTGCGTTTCATGTGTACTTTACTTTGGTTAACCTTCACCTTTTTTTTTTAGTTTAGATTTTTACTTATCTATACTAATTTTGAAACTTATTTACCCTTAATATTAAGGTTTTAACTTAATTTCAAGTCCATATACAAATTACCAATTTTATACAAAATAATGTATTAGACTCCATACTTTCTCTCCCTCTTCCACCCCAAAACTAAAACTATAAATTAACAAAAGAACGTCTGGCATCTTTCTCCTCAACTTCAGCCATCAATTCTATGATGTTTTCTCTTTCTTTTCTGTTTTGGTTTTTTTCTATGTTAAACAATGAACGATTTATCACTTTTGAGAAGATCGTTAATTTCTTTTAACTTTTTTGAATCAATAAACACAATAGTATTAATCGGAAGTGAGTTGATTGAATTGGTAACTATGTTAATCGATTAACATAGTTTTTATAACTTTTTGAATTCGAAAATAGAAATTTGTAAAATTATATTTTGTTTGGATTGAGTGTTGTTGCGAATGATTTGGAATATCTTTTGAATTTCATATCTCAATTTTGAGACAATTTGGTGAAGATTCGAGGTGATTTTGGTTAAAATTTCATATTGAAACTCGAAAAAATAGACATAAACAAATTGTATATATTTTGTATGTCGAGGGTACAAACAATATACAATATATCTACAACTTACATAATTGCATATAAGTTGGATAATTTATATGTAAACTGTAGTTTTTGAGTGGATTCTGTAAAAAAAAGTGTATTTAAATTGTAGATAAATTGTAGATTTTGACTAGATATATAGATTTTGTAAAAATAATTTAGTTACTTTCTGTAAATATGAAAACATAGACAAAACCGGTTAAATAAGTTTAAAATCTCGTATATATACGAAAAAGTCCCTTATTTTTTTCTTTAAAATACAGTGGACTAAAAATTTGACTTTCTCTTCTAAAAATTCTGATTTTTCAGTTATGTTTCGGGTTTAAGTCAAAAACTGAAAAAACTGTAACATCTATGAAATCCTTCTTATTCTTTTACACGAGCCTTTAACTAAATCTTTTTAAAAGTTACCGTTAATATCATATAAAATAGTTTTTTTTCTTCAAGAAAATGACAATTAAATCTTGGAAATTTAAGAAAAATAAAGGTTTTAATTTGAAACGACCCATTGAAAGCTCTACTAAAGAGGAAAAAACAAAGAAAAAAAAATCAAAGAGAGAAAAACAAAGGAAAAACCAAAACAAGAAATACTCATTATTGTTTAGTGAAGACATAACAAATCGTACCAATCAACTCAAAACTGGGTAAACCTAATGAATGTGCATCCCTGTCTTCCAGGTAGTGAAGATGTTATGATGTCAACTTCAGTGGGCTATATTTCTATGAACTTAGACAAGCAGGTTGGCCAAAATTTAGCAAATAAGTGAAGAACTACGAAAAGTAGGCGAGGTTATGCAACCATACTGTCACCTTACACAATTACTGCATATTAAATTGTGCTTCTCTTAATTCACATTTTCAAATACAAGAAATCGTATATTACTTCTCTTTTAACTCGACCTTCACTACTCCAATTAAGTGTTAAATAAGTAGGACGATTATGAGAGAAAGAATAATTCAAATAAGGGTTGGGATTAGCTCCAGTTAAATACTCTTATGATTAAGGATATGCAAAAATCTGATAATATGAACCGAAAGATGTATTAAGTAGAAAATAGGATTTCGATTTAGATTCTTAACTATATTTGAATGGCTTCAATCAAAACTTACACCTAGTTACTCGTGTGACTCTCCTTTCTCATATTTCCTTTATTAACTATATATAACACACGTATGATTCTTGTTGCATGGTTTATCTAGCGACAAGTTAATAAAAGAAAATAACTAAAAACTATAATCATGTAAGAGCCGTTAATTCATAAGCTTTGTAGGTCATGGGTTTTTTTAAAATTTTCTTTACTACATCGGGGGAGGAGAAGAAAGAAGAATGGGATACTACGGTAGTAATAGCGTTTAAAGCCTAGACCTCAACTGTAGAAGGCAGGTGTAGCTCAGACCAAGAGGCGGCAAAATGGCTAAAAGAAAACAGTTATCCACCCATATTATCCATTAAAAAATAAGTTGGATAATAAATTTTTTAAAAACGGGTCGAATATGAATAATAACCATATTATCCACTTAGAAAATGGTTAACCAAATGGATAACTAATGTGTTTAACTTTTACATTTGTAAAGCCTCAAAATTAGAATTACTCAAGTTTGCGAATTCTCCTATGAGTAATCATATTCAAGAAGCTATGGATAATATGGATATCCATATTATCCGCCGAATAACTAGTTTTTTATCAGTCTCAAATATGGGTTAGGTCGGATAATTTATCCGTTTTCTGAATTACCCGTTTTCAACCCCCGACCCAACCCGACCGTTTTCCACCCCTACTCACAGCCGACCTTGATGAGGCATAAGTTAACACTACTATGATACCATATTACAAAAGGAAATACTTATATGTTTCTACTTTGATTACACGAGATAACCTAAATGTAAGATGCTAGTTTGCTACTACCTCAAGCTTCAGTCCAGAATTCCCTTTTTCCTTTAAATTTTGGTGAGAATCCCTAAACTAATGATAAGACACTTCTGAAATCAATAATTGGACCGGAAAAGTCCTAAAAGCAATATAAAAATATACTCCATCAGTCATTTTCCTTTCTGTGCAATGCTAAAGTGTTGTCACTATAAGAATCTTTATAGAAATTTAAATTTTTTAGGAGTTATATACAACTTACTTTTACTATTATCCTCTTTTTAATTATATTATAATATAATCCTATATTACTTAACATATTCTACGGTCAACATCAAACTTTGATTTTCTACTCTTATTTTAATATCCATGCATGTCAAAAATAGAGAATGAATAACCCAAAGAAGGAGCAATAAATTGGGCGAAAACCATGAAAGAGCAAGGTTTCAATCCGATAGAGGAAGAAAATGCTAAGTGATTGCTTCCCACTCGCTTGAGCCTTGATGGATAGAGCTATTCGGTGCAAATGCTGATGGAATGTAGCAAATACCTAACGAATAGTCGAAGTACGCGCAAGATCATACTGACACAACTGTTATAAAAAAGAAAAAAGAAAAAAGAAAAGTAAGAGAAAGATATCTAAAGCAGAAGAAGGTCACAGGCTTCAGAGTACCTGCATTCATTAATTATCCAGTGAAGGACCGAAAATACTTATGATAAGAAAGCCATTAGAGAAGAAAAGAGATATAAAAAGGCTTACAAGAAGAGTGAAGAAGACAAGGACAACTCACATAAAAGAGCAGTAAATTGAACTGTAACTTTGACTTGTATCCTCTTATGACTGCAACATCTCCATCAACCGTACCATATAGACATTGATGTTTTACCAGATAATAATCCAACAAATGCTTTTAACTTTGTTCAGTCTAAGTAGTGGTCACCAATAATCAAGGACATTACAATCACCATAAGAAATTACCTTGACTTTGAGACAATGAGAATATGTTGTATCGCGTTTGTCAACAATTGACACTCTCAACCTTTCTACCTTCTGATGTAGCAAATATCTCTTCTTCCCACCATCAACAGCTAACTTCATGTTTTTGGCTTTATTTAACTTGCAAAACAACAAGATGCAGGTAGTGAAAATCACAAAATGTCAAGAGGTGATAGTTTATTCTAAGTTTATCAAATCAAGAATTGGATTGGTATTGTTTTCAGTCTCCTACACATTAAATGCTTACCGTGCAATGGAGTTAGTTTTTCTTGTCTCCTCAAATAAATACACCAATAAAATTTCAATGCTTGCAATAATACACTAAAAGAGTCAGAGGTTCTTACCCTTTCACCATCTTCATTGGAGAATCCAATGATCTAAGGTACAAAATGTTATATATGTCAGGAACAAGTAACATGGGTCATGCCATCGCATGAACAAGACAATGTCAAGATCAAACTTAACTTCAGCTTATGGTATATGTTCTCATTTGCATCATAAACCCATGTTCCCTTTATCTGAATGCAGCAGCAGCTATCCAGGCCATTGAGTATTACAGACATGTAAGTATTAACATGTATGCATCATAGTAATGTGCAGCAGCCTTAGCTTGCTCGCCCCTGAAATGACCGAAAGGCTGAAACAAATAAGGAAATCAACCGCACAGACCATCTGAATTAATTAGACAATTCTAATAATTACTCTGGAAATAACTCACACATCCAGATATTAGGGAAGGTCTCTCAAAAGTAGTCGTAAGATACTATATAAATTGTTACTGTACTTGACCTGATTGCCACTATTTTAAATTATTGCAAGTGGAAGAAAAGAATCTTTCTTTACTCAAATTTTCAGTTGGAAACTGATCGCTTGTGAGAAATTTGTAATGAACTTTGAGATATGTCTACTTCCTGAACCTTGTACAGTAACAACATGAGACAAACTAAACAAGTCACATTAAACGTTTTGCTACATAACACTAAAATGTGGTTTATGTGCAATTATAGTTCCATGATACAGGTTGGAGGTATTAATTTTTTTAATTCACTTATTCATTTCCATAAATCAAGAAAAAAGCATACAACAACAACAACAACAACCCAGTAAAATCCCATTAATGGGGTCTGGGGAGGATAGCGTGTACGCAGACCTTACCCCTACCCCGAAGGAGTAGAGAGGCTGTTTCCGGAAGACCCTCGGCTCAAAAAAAAAAACAAAGACAAAAGGACAAAAAGGGGAGACAATATTAGTATCACAACAACACTCATAGGATAAATAGGAACACCATGAAATCCAGAAGAAAGATGCAAAGCAAAGGGAGACAATATTAATAAATATCAAGAAAAAAGCATGCACTCCATCAAATCCTTTTTGAAGTTTTCACGACTCAGTCAAATTTCTACTCGATACATGATAGCACAAGGAAATGAGCATTCTTTCATACCCTTTTCTCCTCTTTGGACCAAGTATGAAATCATCGTCGTCATTGCTAATTGCAATCAGTTTTTAATCGTTTCTTTGATTTCACATCAGCATTCTTTGATGCTTGCTGCGGCACTTTGGAACTCTCAGGTTTGCTCGAGATTAGTGGTGGCGGAGACTTGACACTGACAGGGGACAACAGACCGTGTTCCATCAACCTGCAAGTATATGCCTAAGTCCAAATACTTCAGCATTCTTGTAGATTCAATCCATTAATTGTTGGACCAAATACACACGTCATGGAAAGATGTCTAGAAGTGTACAGTCTACGGGGAATAAACAACAATAACATACCCAGTATTATCCCACACCGTGGGGTTTGGGGAGGGTAGTCATGAGTACGCAAACCTTACCCCTACCTTGTGAGGATAGAGAGACTGTTTTCAATAGACCCTCGGCTCAGGAAAGTATAAGCACTACATTAATGAAAATATAGACGAGGGACAGTACCAAAAGGCCATATAAAAACAGAATAAAAACAACAAGACAGTAATGTGATCAACAGTGAAAGAAAATAACGGTTAGTCATAAAAATCTACTACCAACAAAAGGCAAGACTGCGTGCCAATACTACTGTTATGAACACTCTAGACTACCTACTCTACTACCCTAATTCTCGACCTCCATACCTTCCTATCAAGGGTCATGTCCTCGGTCAGCTGAAGCTGCGCCATGTCTTGCCTAATCACCTCTCTCCACCTCTTCTTTGACCTACCTCTACCTCTCCGTAGACCTTCCAATGTCAACCTCTCACACCTCCTCACCGGGGCGTCTGTGCTGCTCCTCCTCACATGACCAAACCACATAAGCCGCGCTTCCCGCATCTTGTCCTCAATAGGGTCACACTCACCTTGTCGTGAATAACCTCATTTCTGATCCTATCTAACCTGGTGTGACCGTACATCCTCATCTCTACTACCTTCATCTTCTGGACATGGGCGATCTTGACTGGACAACACTCAGCCCCATACAACATCGTTGGTCTGACCACCACTCTGTAGAACTTACCCTTAAGTTTCAGTGGCACCTTCTTGTCACACAAAACACCGGAAGCGAGTCTCCATTTCATCCATCCCGCCCCAATACGATGTGTGACATCTTCATCAATCTCCCCATCCCCCTAAATAATAGACCGAAGGTACTTAAAACTCCCTCTCCTAGAGATGACCTGCGGGTCCAGCCTCACTTCCCCTTCCCCTCCTTGAGTCTCGCTACTGAACTTACACTCCAAGTATTCTGTCTTGGTCCTGCTCAACTTGAAACCTTTAGATTCCAGGGTCTGCCTCCATACCTCTAATTGCGCGTTCATACCGTCTCGTGTCTCGTCAATCAATACAATATCATCTACAAATAACATGCACCACGACACCTCCCCTTGGATGTGGTGCGTCAGTACGTCCATCACCAGAGCAAACAAAAAAGGGTCGAGTGCCGACCCCTGATGCAACCCCATCATAACCGGAAAAAGGTCCGAGTCCCCACCCACCGTCCTCACTCGGGTCTTTACTCCATCGTACATGTCCTTAAAATCAACCTAACGTAGGCAACATGTACACCTCTAGCCTCCAAACATCTCCACAAAACCTCCCTCGGGACTTAATAGTACGCCTTTTCTAAGTCGATGAACACCATATGCATGTCCTTCTTTCTCTCCCTATACTGCTCCATCAATCTCCTAACAATTCTACGGGGAATCCAAAAGTGAAAAAGAACATGGCTAAAATCAATATGTAACTGAAATCAAGCAAGACATATAGAGATTAAGCATTAACATTGTCTATGATCTATATATGCATTGAAAGCATAAATATTAAAATTAATCAGAAGCAAAGATCATAAAATTCCTCGTCCTTGAGCTAATATTGCATTCTAAAACTTCAATATCTGGTTCATGATAAACTCATGTTCACTGTATTGAGACTATATAATACAATCCCATTAAAGGTGTTTCATTACTCCACATGCACATGATTTCTGTCTAATAGCTTGCTCAAGCATTAGATAATTAAGCGTTATATTTTTAACATCTGACAAAATTTATATTACAGTTTTCTGAGACCAAAAATCAGATGTATGGATATTACACAGATATTGACATCATAATAATTACAGCAAAAGCAGAATGCTCAAACCATCTCATTTTCCCTTTATCAAGGACACATGGTTTATGTGATCTGATTATAATTTCTTATCAGCACTACATTTTCCTATTTAAGAATTTTTATGTTTTTAATTTTATATTTTCTTGTTGTGGATGTTTGACAATGTTCAAGTGCCATGTCTGGTGGAAAGCAGGATAGATGACTCCCATTGGCATCTTTGTGAATATCTGGAGGCCAATGTGAAAGATAACAAGGTCACTGCATTGAAAAGTTCAATGGGATGTCAGTTCACATAAAGTAAGGGAGAAGAAATATCAGTAGCGAAGAGTGAGATCGAATGTTAGCTGAGTGTAACCGCGACCTTGGCTACTCATTTTATGCCATGTATTGAAGGACTTGAATATCTGCTATTTTACACTTTACTAGCTCATATTACTTGCCCGGGATGAGTTAAGAGTACCAGCTGAGCATAACCATTACATTCTTATCCTAAATGACCTAGACTACTCTTTTCATCTTAAATATCTGCCATTTACAACTTACCAGCTGAACTAATCCAACTGGCAGCTATCCGACAGTTTGCAAGATCCAGGGCTACCTTAATTATAGGCAAACATAGTTCTGGAATATGCAAGGCAGCAAGAGACTGAAGTAAGAATTCTGAGCAGCATTAAAGATGTGCATCCAAGTAGCAGTATTTTTCAGGAGATTGCAGCTATTTCCTATTATTTTCGCCAGAAAGTCAAGAACATTGGGAAAATACCTCCATCCCAATTAAGGGGGCAGTTGCACTGAGATAGTTTGCAACCAAAACAAGAAACGAAATTGGTGACTAGGTTGAGAAATATATGCAATCAGAATCTAGAAGCAATGTTTAGGAATATATGGGAAAATACAACTCAAAAGGTGCTCAATGGGCGTTTGAAAGGAGAAGTGGTTTTGGGGCTAGTAGCAATCCAATTTCTAGAATATAGAGGTTCCAGTGGCCAACAGAAAGCAGATCTAAGCAAAAGAGCTGATGATGAAATTACATTTAGTTGGAACTGGGAACTACAGCAGTAAGAAGCTGATGTAAATAATTTACAATGATGATTCCCCCACCATTTTCCAATGAGCTCTCCATTGTTCGCCTTTAGCCACATGTTTTCAAATGTTGATGTAAACGATTCCTGAGCTTTTCTGATCCTGCTGAAGTCCAAGAGAATAAGAACATGATCTGATGGAAATATGACAGGGGATTTGGATGATATCTGGGGCTACCTATCCATGTGGTTGAAATGTGAAAATTGAAATCTGTCAAGTCTGAATTTGGACTTTGACTCGTTCATCCTGGTCCACGTGAAACGAGGACCTGTCATCAACTAGCTAAAAGCTATCAATAAACTCTGAACACTTCATTGCTCTAGAGAGTCAAGTTACATCCTTTCTTCCAAATAACTCATCGTATTAAAATCTCCTCCTGACATCTAAGAACTCTTCATTCCCAAAACAAACATGAGAGTTCATCCCAGAACTCGCTTTGGGACCCCTCACCCATTTACCTGTACACATAACTCTAAGTTATATTGCTATCCATACCCTCGAATGACAAAGCAATGGAGAAGCACCTTTTTTCACCTGTACCATCTTCAACTTCTTCTCATCCTATGATACAAAACTCACTTCGATACTTCTCCTGGTTGGGATCGTTTCACTCAGGAATTTAAGGGAAAGAACACTGTGTTTCGAAAATTTCCTGGACAGATGTTGGCATTCCTGGGTTGAATTTCATTGTTGAAAGTGAGAATTTGTGTGTGCATATTACTATGGGGTCAAGTATGACTTGAGTACTAACTTGAAATGCCTAACAAGGTTCTGCATGAAAGAAGACATCGAGGGATGACTTTTCCTCCTCATCAGCAAAAGTTATCAAGTCTGACAAGTGAGGAAATTGCAACTCCTGAAGTGTTTCTATTGGGGGAACAAATGATAGAATAAAAGAAGGTAACTGTATGAGGTAATGCCTTAATAATACTCTAAAGACGGTAGACAGGGTATCTCGTCTATCGCATCTGTTTTTTTATTTGTTTCAATCAGAAGTTATATTACCAGACAAATATGAACAAGGTAAGTATCACAACTAAAATAAAGTTGTTCTATACTTGTTTATTCTCTCATAATTCATACTGGTAAATGATACATGTCATCTAGAAATGTGTTTGGCCAGTAAGAACATGGGAATACACATCTTTTGGTAGACACATGCCACAATCCACAAGATGCAATTTCATTTCACAACATAATAAAAGATCAGTCACTTATAAACACTACCGGACATCTGATAGAGCATAACGCGAGGCTACCTCATATATAAATACTGAAGCACCTCTCTCAGCAAACAAATGATGAAATTGTCCTTCACTTGTAGGGTGGTGTAGAACATATCTTCTGCAGATAAACATAATGATGGTTATCTCTTCCTTAAGCCATTGCCTTATATGTTACATCTTTGTCTTTCGACCTTGTCAATTCCTGTTGTGCTTGCTGACTTACCCAAGTACTAGTACTGCAAGAATTTAATCAACTCCCCGGAAGCACCTTATAAAGTTCTCATAATCCACTTCTCGTCCAAGCTTAGATGATAGTTGGGAATCATGTTAAACCCAATCATCACAGATTAAAAAGGATCTCACCGTACATATTAAGGGCAATTTAAGGACCAACAAGCATGTATAGTCTGCATAAAAGAGAAATTTCTTCCTCAACCATAAATCATAGTAAGATAGAACAACCTTTGGACCACCAGAGGTTGCACATTTCAGCAAAGTAGAAACATGAGAGAACTTTAGATGGTGGCCCGAAGCAGGGGCAAAGCCACACTTAAGTTAGGGTGGTCAATTCATCACCCTTTGTCGGAAAATTACACTGCGTATATAAGTAAAATATTTAGTTTTAGAGGTACATAACATATATTGAACACCCTTTGTCGAAATGTTTTTTTTTACTTATTTCAAGTTTGAACACCCTTCAGAAAATTCCTGGCTTCGCCCTTGGCCCTAAGCTTCCATGAGGTTTTTACGTGAACATGATGGGATCTTACAATAAGGTCTAAGGATTGTGAAAGACAATTTTCCCTAGAAATATAGGCTACCGTTGGCACAAAATTTTATTGTTCCAAGCTTTTAGCAGGTTTCTGTCCGTTTGAAAAAATATGTGTCATGCAAAGTCTTATCCATGAGGAGATGAAAATGATGAAGACCTTCATGTAATGCAAAGCTCATATTCTGAAGATTAATTTCAGCATTGAGATATATAAAATGAAACAAGAAGAATCACAAGTGGAGTAGCAAGTATGATTATGATGTTTAAGTTAATGTCATCATTTCCTCAATTTATGGATTCTATAACTCAACTTGGATTTTGGGACATTAGAAGTCCCACTATAAAAACAAATGTTCTATGTGTCATTAAAGCCTGCAAGGAACTTCGTTCAAGGGATTCGACCAACAACATGGAAGTTGGGATGTTCTTCTGAAGGGAAACATTGGACGGCATTAGACCACATGGGAATTGAGCAGATCACTTTTTTAGTTGATGAATGCAATATTCTCAAAGTTTCCAAGAAAAGGCAATAAAGATGCAAAACAAGAAAGACTCACATAACGATACCTTACTGCAATGATACAGCAATGATGTTATCAATTCTTTATATTGAAGAAAATACATCGAGCATCTTGAATTTCATAGCGAACACCATTTCCTATCTATGACATAAAAGATGTGGGCAGAGTTACCTGAAAACTGTGCTGGTGGGAGGCAGAAGGTACCCGGTGGAATAGTTGAGGTGCACGCAAGCTCGCTCGGACACCACCGTCATCCAAGAAAAGACAAAATACATCAATCCTATTTCGTAGGATACAGCATTCCCTGTGACTTGAAAACATCCAATATCAAGTTGTACTTCAATGCATGACCAATAACTCCATATTAGTACCGGTAACAGATATTTTTGTGAAATGGAAATAGGAATGTAAAGCAAGAAAAGCAACCTTAATGCAGTGATACAGCAATGTTGTTATTGAAACCTAATATGTGTAGAAAATACATCAATGATCTCCTTTTTGTAGGAAACATCACTTCCTATGAAAGGAAAGATCCACCATCCACTAGTACTTCAGCACATACTCAATATCTTCTTATTAGTAGGAGTGAAGTGAGTATTGTGAAATAAAAAGAAAGATGCAGAACAATAAATGCTCACGTGTGACACCTTAATGATTAACAACAATATTATTAAAAACTTTATATTGAAGAAATACATCAAGCATCTCCTATTTCTAAGGAAACACTATTTCCTACGACATAAAAAGTCTAATATCCACTTTTAGTTGTATACACGAGAAATTTTTGTAAAATGAAAATAAAGACGTAAAACACAAAAGGCTCAAATAAAAATAGCTTAATGGAATGGCACAGCCAAGTTGTTATCAAACATTTATACTGAAGAAAATACATCAAGCATCCCCAATTTCCTAGGAAATCATTTCCCATGACATGGAAAATCTAACATTCGCTTTTACTTCTAGACAAGATAGATATCTTTGTATTAGTAACTTGTTGTAGTAAGTCTTGTAAAATGGAAATAAAGATGTAAAACAAGAATGTCTCATACACGAGACCTTAACACGATGACACAACAATGTTACTATCAAAACTTTATATTGAAAAAATCACATCGAGCATCCCCTATTCCCTAGGAAACATTATTACCTATGACATGAAAAATCTAATAGCTCTGTAGTGTACCTGTTAGCATCAAGCTAATAACATGAAGATGTAAGAGCCGATTTGGGTGTTTTGTTAACAATTCCATTCGTAGTTTATGATTCTCTCCTTATAAGTAAATTAGTTCTGATATTAACAAAGGCATGTTTCACCATCTAGTTCTGTTTTGTATATACACTTGAAGAAAATGATGAAATCCTTGAGTTCGAGCAACAGATTTGAGGACCATGAGGAGATCATGCCGAGCATACCTCAGTTTCTCGAAAGTCCTAATACCAGACATCCCTAGTTGGAGAAGGCTTTTGTTAAATCATTTAGACCAACAACTTCTATGCGTGCTCGATGGAGAGGATGGTAAAATTTTGTAAAACAGAAATAAAGATGTAAAACTGGAAAAAGGCTCACATAACACCACATTCATGTGACAATGTTTTAATCAAAACCAAATACTGAAGAAAATATCTCAAGCATCTCGTGTATTTCTTGGGAAACATTTTCCTATGACACCAAAAATCTAACATCCACCTTACTGCCGAACATGATCCAATATCTGTGTATTAATACCTCCTTGGTAAGTCTCGTAAAATGGATATACCTTTAGAACTAGTTGCACTAATCGATTTCAAATCCCATACATACAAGTATAGTTCTACATATGACTCTGAGGAGTGAGGACAAAAATAGCCAACATACTTGCCAAAACTCTGCCATTTTCAGTTGAAGGTATCTGTTTTGACAATGATTCATAGAAAAACCTCAAAGGAGATAACCATAAAAGAAAATAAGCTTTTGGTTATCAATTTCAATTTTTTCAGAAAAAAGGGTGTTCAAAAAGCAACATGCTCATGAATTTATCCACTAGATAAATCATTAATACACATGAAAAACCAAATTAACAAGAAATGTCGCACACCCAGATAAAAATAACAAAGAAACCACAGGAAAAGTGAAATCTTGAACAACTTAAAAGCAAAAATAATATGATCTTTCTGAAGGGTACCTCAGTTTTAGAGACAAATATGGTGGATTTACACTTAGAATCCACATGTGGCTTGAAAGAGGTCTCAACAACTTCCTCTTTGATCACAGATGAATCAATTTTAGGCATTAAGGACAAACCCATTTTGATAGCTACTGTTTGGTTTGACCTTTGACCATATTAGATTTGGCCTCAGTGGCCATCTCAAGAATTGGATTAAGGATTAATCAATAATCAGTATCATCATTCATCTCTGTGGTGACATTTTGTGGTTTTAACTGCTATTAGACTCGGAATACTCGGTTTTTTTCAAGGAAATTAGCTGTACGTTTCCCGTTACTTTTGCGGCAAAAAGCTGGTAAGTACGTTACAGCCTTGATCATAATGTATCTGGAAGTTGGAATAAGGAAGTTTATGAAACGACGACGTTGCTATATATAGAATGGGGTAAATTTCTGATAAAATATTTCTAACAAGCCCTGTACTTTTCTCCAAAGGTAAAACAAGCTCTAGTAAATCAGAAGTTGGAAGATTGCCATTTTTGTTTTTTCTTTTTATTTTCATATAAGTATATTTAGGAAAAGGTTTAGGTTATTCGACGTTAGCTATTATGTGTTTAAGCATGTGTCAAAATGGTATTTTCAAAAGTGTTACAAGAGGTTTACGGTATATTTAGACCTTCAAAATACAAATTGAATAAAATTTTATTGGTAAAAAAAAATGTTGCGATATACTTTTTATAATTTTCACAATCTTATATATATATCATGTCTGAATATAGGGATGGACGTCCGGTATTTAAGAACTACGGTTCGGTACTTTGGTATTCGGTTTATCAATTGTATATATCAAATACCGTATCAAAATAGTTCGATACGGTTCGGTTTTTCTTGTTTGGTTCGATACGGTATCGGTATAATTTCAGTATATCAATTTGCATGATTTTCATATGAATAAAAAAATTAGGAAAGGCAGCAACGACTATACATTAGAAAGAGAACCAGAGATACTCATGGCAAAAACTTTCAGTTTTACTTTGTGATCCCACGTTGAATCTTGAAAAGTTTTCAAAACCATTCATGTCCCAATAGTTTTTTTCTTTCTCCAACATGATCCGATAGTCAACTGAGGAAACTCCGTAGATTAGAGACATAACAGCTAGCTCTAGCAACTAGAAAGTGTTGTGCAACTAACGAGCAACATCAAAATATTTGTTATTTAAAGCCCATAATATTTCTAACATTTTGAATAGCCCATAATGGATCTAAGTTTTAACCGACTTTAGAATCAGAACAATCAAAGGATAAGCAATTAGCAATGAAATTTGCAAATATGAAAAAGAAATAGTAGAAAGTATGAATCTTGTAAGAGAAAAATGATGAGTTGCACGAGGGCTGCCTGCTAAACACCTAAACCTAAAGGAAAGATACAGCTAATGGTTGTATACGTTGCTGCTGCCTGCGAATTGTGAGTAACATTTAGTAAAAAAGTTCGGTATTATCGAAATACCGAAATATCAATATGTTAATACCGAGAACTGTATTGAAGTATCGAATTTTCAAAAAATTCATATCGAATTAATACCGAAGTACCGAAGAACTGAAACCGAAGTACCGGATTAATTCGGTCCGATCCAATTTTTCGATTTTTTGGATTTTATGCCCATTCATGCCTGAATAGCCAGGAATTTGGATGTTTGATTTTCATTAAAGCGGGATCTTTGATGATACAATAACTTCAGTTAGGTATGTTGTCATGTGGACAAATATCAAGGTGATAAACATGGAATAATTGATTAACGTTTATAATTTAGGACTTAGGAGTAAAGTTCTTAAATTCTTCAAGGCTTCTTTAAAGTTTTACTCTTAGAGATACAGTTTTACCTCTTATGAGCACTAGTCTATGGTCAAAATGGCTAATAATTGCCCCTAGTAGAAGAAACATCAACAAAAATTCTTATTCTAAGCTAAAGGTGATTAGGTTGATAATTTTTCAGTGAAATTTTGCAAATTCGTGATTAGATTGGGATGAAGAATGAGCTCACAGTAGTTGAAACTCTTATGCAGCAATGCATCTTTGAAATGTTTTGATGGTCAACTTGCTATCAAATTGATAATTGATTCCGACCAATTTTCGTCCACTTTTTAGCTTAAGATTTAGTCAAATCTAGAATCTAAAACACTATTAATAAACTTTATTGATTGACATTTCATACAACATACTCCTCATTTTCTGGTCCAGAGAACTGAAATGAAACAAAGCAGATAAGATTTGAAGCTTCTTTTTTCTTTCTTTCTTATTTTTGTTAAATCCGCCTTGATTTGGCGGGAGTTTAGCTCGGACCCTACCTTTTATATTAAAATCCAAAAGGAGAGAACATACAGTAAGGGACATAAAATCTAACCTCCATAAAAATAAGAGACGAATTGAACATTTCCAATTCTGAAAAATGTAAGTGCAATTGCTCTAAATTGTGAATAAGGGATAGTCAGCGATGCTTTCACGTGTGAATAGTAAAGGACTCCTCTCTTTACCATTTGAGTAACCAAGACAAAAAATAAACATTATGCTTATTTTTAGTCTATCCATAACATTATGTACAAAATATATTCTTGGACCTTCTAATTCTGAAGTTTGAGAAACCTACCCTCTAGCTTGAGCTGGAAGAAAGGAGGAATAAAATTGAATGTCAACACTGATTATTCCAAAACTGTGTAGGAAATATATTTTGAGTTGAAGCTTCTTTCAACTCAAAGAATATATTCTGTCATGTACGTACTTCACAGAACTTTGTAGGAAATGAATGGAACGGAAGCATTTAATGGGTTAAGCAAATTGGCAATGAAAGGTCAAACACTTGGTGCCAAAATGAATATGGAATATCTTTTTGAGCTATAAATACAGAACCAAGAAGCAACAAACTATCCACAAATCATTTTAAGGCAATTCCAGAGGAACTAAAATGTATAGAAGAGAGGCCTTTACCTGAAGTGAAGAGTCTTTGTTTATTAGCCAAGGATGACTTGCCTACATTACCTTCCTCCCTCAAAACGTAGCTCCCTTTTGGGGTTGAAATGCTAGGCAGTCATCTTGGGCTATATTGACAGGCTATTCTACATCATGTTAGGCCTCTTCTTCTCACAATTGTGACAAACATCATACCAAGTTATGATATTCTGGGAGAAGTACATAATTGAAGTAAGACGGGTGCTATAAGTATCTCAGTCAATCAAATTCCATTTTTTGATACCAACTTATGATTTTCTATGTATTATAGCCATTTTTTGTAAGCCAAATTGAGACAAGTAAAGAATTATTTTCTTCACTTGTCTTCAAGAGAATTTGATTGACTGAGATACTTCTCCTCCGTCAATTTTCTAACATTTGATGTTCGGCAAATTTCTTGACGGACCTATGAAAAATTGGTGCCTTATTAGATAGGTAAGTCCATAATATAGAGCAAAAAGAGTTAAAAAAATATAATATTTAAAAAGTATTTAAAAAGATAAAAGTTGATAATTTAGAGGGTAAAATAGGTTTTTGACAATCAAAAATTTGAGAAATCTTATTAAGTGATATTCTGAGTACTATACAAATAGTTAAGTGATTTTTCGTTTAGAAACAAAAGAAACATGACTTTACTAGGTAATCCTAAATAGTTGAGTGACATTTGAGTAATTGACTAAAATTAGGATCAGACTAATATTTTATTTTTCTCCAACAAACACACTTTTCAATAAATAAGCCAAAAGCATTTTGATGTCTGTCACACATTAAAATAAGTCAAAAAGTATTTTTAAGCTACTTTAAGTCTAGAAAATTCTTCTAAAAACTTCGAACCTGGACGAGTTTTGTTTTTTTTTTTTTTTTTTTTTTTTTTTTTTTTTGTGCTAATACGGATATTTATTAAAAGTTAAGAAAGACAAGTAGTAGTTAACTCTCACAGAAGGTGGAGTGGTATTCAAGTATTTACTTCTTTTTACTTAACTTGATTTGGACAAGTGCTTCGCATAGGGGCGGGTCAACATATTCTCGTGGCTAAGGCGAATTCAGACGCCCTTAAATTTATTTTTATAAAATTTATACACTAACAAAAAAAAATATTTTCTAAACAACATTAATCATTTAAGACAAAAAATAGCGAATTTTAAAAAAAAAAATGAAAGAAGAGCATAGAGAATAAAGTGGTGGATTATCGGAATATGACAGTGTCAAAACTATTTACACCTTATGATCAATTTAAATGATATTTGTAGTTCATTCTATTAAGTAGCACTAATTGGTAAATATCTAAAATAAATTGTAAATAACCTAATAGTTAAATTACACTAAAAGAAAATCGGTGCATGGATGTTTTTGTGTTCATGTAGTTTTAGAGAAGATTGTAACAAAAATTCAGTGTGTTGTCGATGTATATAACTTAATTCCTACATATAAAAAGGATAAAATTAAATTGAAGAGTGAAATAAATATACTAATTAATGAGTGAAGAAAATTATCATATTTTTTAAACTTATTGGTATAAAATAACCTCAATCAAAAACAAAAAAATTTACTGTAACATCTTTAGTAAATTATATAATAATAATAATAATAATAATAAATAAATAAATAAATAAATAAATAAATAAGCAAATAAAAAGATTTTAAAGTAAATTTCAGGCCTTCAAATTTTGGGGTCGAAGGCAACAACCTCACTAGCTTTAGAGCCGCCCCTCCTTAGCATTCATTATTACTCAACGTGTAGCAGAAATAAATTTTTATTACTTAAACTGTCACGCTCCGGAATTCCCGCCGTCGGGACCGTGATGGCGCCTAACATTTCACTTGCTAGGCAAGCCAACGTTAGAGGATTTATTAAACCAATTCTTATCACTCAGTAAATAACAGCAAATTAACTAAGGTAAAATATAATGAGTGCAGAATAATATAAAAACTGCATTAATTACTACCACCCAGATCTGGAGTCACAATTCACGAGTATTCTAGAATTCACTACAAGTAATAGTATGAGAGAAATACAATTTTTTGGATGAAAGAAACAGTAAAACAGAAAAGATAGACGGGGACTTCAAGTTCTGTGAACGCCGACAAATCTACCTTGAGTCTCCGGATGGCGGGTCCATCACCTAAAATCTCGATCAACCCGAGCCGGTACCAAAATCTGCACGGAAAGTGCAGAGTGCAGTAACAGTACAACCGATCCCATGTACTGGTAAGTATCGAGCCTAACCTCGACGAAAAAGTGACGAGGCTAAGGCAAGGTACCTACAAATCAACCTGTATAATTTAACAGTGTATATACAAATAACAGTAATGAAGAGCTAAAGAGAAAATATCGGGAAGGGAAAACATGCTGGGGAAAATACGAGATGAAGAACTACAACAAAATGGTAACTGGAACAGTCAATATACTATGAATTAACAGGAATAATGAGTACAGTAAAAGAAAACTGTACGACATCACCCTTCGTGCTTTTACTCTCAAACTCACCATAAAGTCAATAGAAACGGTACAACATTACCCTTCGTGCATTAACTCTCATATCATGGCACGACATCACCCTTCGTGCATTAACACTCACAATATGGCACGACATCACCCTTCGTGCATTAACACTCACAATATGGCACGACATCACCCTTCGTGCATTAACACTCTCCTTTACCATAATGCAATGGACAATTAACATCAGGGAGATAGAATAACATGTACAAGCCTTACTTTAACATTTGGTTCCACAATATCAATCTCAACTTTGAAATAAATACTCAATTTTCACCAGGAGATCCGTAAAATATGATAAGGACTATAAATTTAACAACACTAGTCTAAACACGTAGCAATTAGGCATAGGAAAAGACAATATGGGAGAAACGGAAATAAAATCGGAAAAACAGGTAAATTGGCGGCGCATAGGTACTCATCACCTCACATATACGCCGCTCACATAAATTTCACATAGCAAATAATCTAAGATTCCTAATTCCCTCAAGTCAGGGTTAGACACAACACTTACCTCGCTCCGAAGGCCACTTAATACTCAATCATAACTTTTGCTCTAGAATTCACCTCCAAACCACTCGTATCTATTCAAAAAAAAAAACGACTCAATAATATCAAATATTGCTAAAGGAATCAATTATATTGTATAAATTTAGATTTCTCAAATTTTCCTCCAAAAGGTCGAAAATCGACCCCTGGCCCGCTTGGTCAAAACCCGAGGTTCGCACCAAAATCCATTTACCCATTCACCCTCAAGCCCGAATATATAATTAGTTTTAGAATCCGATCTCAAATTGAGGTCTAAATCCCTAGTTTCTACCCTAACCCCTAATTCTACCATAAAACTCTAGATTTTAGGTTGATAATTCATAAAATGTAATGGATAATTGAAAGAAAATAGTTTAGAAATCACTTACCAACACTTTGGGGAAGAAAATATCTCTTGAAAATCGCCTCTAGTCCGTTTGTTTTTTGAGAAAAATGAATTTATGGCTAAATCCCGTGTTTGAATTCTGTTCAGTGCTGGCGACAGTGTGCATCGCGTTCGCGAGGCCACTATCACGTTCGCGAAGAGTATTGGCTGCCAAGCCTTCGCGTTCGCGAGACCTTGCTAGCGTTCGCGATGGTTACCCCCTGGCCTTCGCCTTCGCGAGACATTGCTCGCGTTCGCGATCAAGGAACGTCCAACCCTCCCCCAGGTCCCCAAGTGCTTCGCATTAGCGATGAGCCGGTCGTGTTCGCGAAGGGTAAATCCCCCATCACTTTGCGTTCGCGTCCAGGCCTTCGCGTTCGAGAAGAACAAATTTCAGCCTCACCAGTTTACTCTTCGCGTTCGCGAGAGTATCTTCGCGAACGCGAAGAAGGACATGCCAGAACACCAGAATCTGCAGAAAACCAGATTTTCCAAAGTCCAAAAATCTCGTGGCTTATCCGGAACTCACCCGAGCCTCGGGACTCCAAACCAAACATGCACACAAGTCTAAAAATATCATACGAACTTGCTCGCGCGATCCAATCGCCAAAATAACAATAGAACTACGAATTTAGCACCAAATCAAATGAAATTCTCAAAAACACTTTAAAATTCCTATCTTCTCAATTGGATGTCTGAATCACGTCAAATCAACTCTCTTTCTCACCAAATTTCACAGACAAGTCTTAAATACTATAATGAACATGTACCGGGCCCCGAAATCAAAATACGGACCCGATACTAACAATGCCAAACATTAATCAATTCTTAAAAATAATAGATTTTCAGACTTTTAATTTTCATCAAAAATTCATATCTCGAGTTGGGGACCTCCGAATTCGATTCCGGGCATACGCCCAGGACCCATAATTCGATACGGACCCACCGAGACCGTCAAAACATGAAACTGGGCCCCTTTACCAAAAATGTTGACCGAAGTCAACTAAAATTAACTTTTAAGGTAAAAATTCTTATTTTCATCAATTGTTAACATAAAAGTTTTCCGCAAACACGCCCGGATAGTGCATGCAAATCAAGGATGGTAAGAATGTGATTTTTAAGGCTTAAGAGCGTAGAATTGAGTTCTAAAACATAAGATGACCTTTTGGTTCATCACATTCTCCACCTCTAAAACGATCGTTCGTCCTCGAACGGACATAAAAAAGTACCCGAGCTGGTAAAAAGGTGGGGATATCTACTCCGCATATCGGACTCGGACTCCCAAGTAGCTGCCGCAACAGGCTGACCTCTCCACTGCACTCGAACTGAAGGGTAACTCTTTGATCTCAACTGGCGAACTTACTGAGCTAAAATAGCCACCGACTCCTCCTCGTAAGTCAAATCCTTGTCCTACTGGACAGAGCTGAAATCTAACACATGAGACGGATCGCCGTGATACTTTTGAAGTATGGACACATAGAATACCGGATGAACAACTGCTAAACTAGGTGGCAACGTAAGTATGTAAGCCACCTCTCCTACCCTCTCTAGAATCTCAAAAGTTCCGATATACCTAGGGCTCAACTTGCCCTTCTTTTCGAACCTCATTACACCCTTCATGGGTGATACCCGAAGCAACACTCTCTCCCCGACCATGAATGAAACATCACAAACTCTGCGGTCAGCATAACTCTTCTTCCTGGATTGAGTTGTGCGAAGTCGATCCTGAATAATCTTGACCTTATCCAAGGCATCCTGTACTAAGTCTGTGCCCAACAACTGAGCCACCCCCGGATCGAACCACCCAACTAGCGACCGACACCGCCTACCATATAATTCCTTATAGGGAGCCATCTGAATGCTCGACTGGTAGCTGTTGTTGTAGGCAAACTCTGCAAGGGGAAAGAACTGATCCCACGATCCTCCGAAGTCTATAACACATGCGCGGAGCATATCCTCCAAGATCTGAATAGTACGCTTAGACTGCCCGTCCATCTGAGGATGGAATGTTGTGCTCAACTCAACCTGCGTACCCAACTCACGCTGTACTGCCCTCCAGAAGTGCGAGGTGAACTGCGTACCTCGATCAGAAATGATAGACACGGATACACCGTGAAGACGGATAATCTCGCGGATGTAAATCTCTGCCAACCGCTCCGAGGAATAGGTAACTGCCATAGGAATGAAATGCGCTGACTTGGTCAGCCCGTCCATAATGACCCAAAATGTATCGAACTTCCTCTGAGTCCGTGGGAGTCCAACAACAAAATTCATAGTGATACGCTCCCACTTCCACTCAGGAATCTCTAACCTCTGAAGTAAACCACCAAGTCTTTGATGCTCACACTTTACTTGCTGGCAATTTATGCATCGAGCTACATATGCAGTTATGTCCTTCTTCATTCTCCTCCACCAATAATGCTGCCGCAAGTCCTGATACATCTTGGCGGCGTNNAGTAACCTGCTTGGCACCACCGTGCCGCACTGTGTCTCTAAGGACAAGTAAATGAGGATCGTCATCCTGCCAATCTCTGATGTGCTCAAACAAAGAAGACCAAGCAACTGTACAAGCTAGAACACGGCTGGGCTCAGAAATATCCAACCTCACAAACTGATTAGCCAGGGCCTGAAAATTCAATGCAAGCGGTCTCTCACCAACTAGAATATAATCAAGGCTACCCATACTAGCTGACTTTCTACTCAAAGTATCGTCCACCACATTGACTTTTCCGGGATGATACAATATGGTGATATCATAGTCTTTTAATAGATTTAACCACCTCCTCTACCTCAAATTGATATCCTTTTGCTTGAACAAATACTGCAAGCTCCGATGATCCGTGAATACCTCACATGACACGCCGTAAAGATAGTGCCTCCAAATCTTCAGTGCGTGAACAATAGCTGCCAGCTCTAGATCATGAACATGGTAATTCTTCTCGTGAACCTTCAGCTGCCACAAAGCATATGCAATAACCTTGCCACCCTGCATCAATACTACACCCAGACCAATACGAGATGCGTCACAATATACTGTATAAGATCTTGTGGGTAACACCAATACCGGTGCCGTAGTCAAAGCCGTCTTGAGCTTCTGGAAGCTCGCCTTACACTCTTCTGACCACCTAATCGGGGCACCCTTCTGGGTCAACCTGGTCAATAGGGCTGCTATGGATGAAAACCCCTCCACAAATCGACCTAGGAAACTACGGATCTATGTAACTGATGTAGGTCTAGGCCAGTTCTTAACTTCCTCAATCTTACTAGGATCCACCTGAATACCCTCTGCTAATACAACGTGACCCAAGAAAGCAACTGAATTCAAACAAAACTCGCATTTTGAGAACTTAACATATAACTGGTTGTCTCTCAGAGTCTGAAGAACGATCCGAAGGTGCTGCACATGCTCCTCTCAGCTGTGGGATTAGACCAAGATATCATCAATAAACACAATCACAAAGGAATCCAAGTAGGGCTTGAACCCCCGGTTCATCAAATCCATGAATGTTGCTGGGGCATTTGTCAGCCCAAATGACATAACTAGAAACTTGTAATGCCCATACCGAGTCTGAAAAGCTGTCTTAGGGACATCAGATGCCCTAATCCCCAACTGATGGCAGCCAGATCTCAAATCAATCTTCGAAAACGCCTTGGCACCCTAAAACTGATCAAATAAGTCATCAATCCTCGGCAATGGATACCTGTTCTTGATGGTGACTTTGTTCAACTGTCGATAATCTATACAGATCCTCATCGATCCATCTTTCTTCTTCACAAACAACACAGGTTCACCCCAACGCGAGACACTAGGTCTAATGAAGCCCTTATCAAGCAAATCTTGCAACTGTTCCTTTAATTCTTTTAACTCTGGAGGGGCCATGCGGTATGGCGGAATGGAAATTGGCTGAGTGCCCGGAGCCAAATCAATGCAGAAATCAATATCCCTGTCGGGTGGCATCCCCAGTAGGTCTGCAGGAAACACCTTTGGAAACTCACGAACAACTGGCACTGAATCCATGGAAGGAATCTCCGCACTAGAATCGCGGACATAAGCCAAATAAGCTAGACACCCCTTCTCGACCATATG
>AWOL01S0004922.1:42097-169099 GCA_000715115.1 Nicotiana otophora | reverse complement strand
GCACCGAATCTATGGAAGGAACCTCCGCACTAGAATCGCGGACATAAGCCAAATAAGCTAGACACCCCTTCTCGACCATATGTCGAGTCTTCACATAAGAGATAACCCTGCTGGTAGAATGGCCAAGAGTCCCTTTTCACTCTAATCGAGGAAACCCCTGCAAGGCTAAGGTCACCGTCTTGGCGTGACAATCTAATATAGCATGATAAAGTGACAGCCAATCCATACCCAATATGATATCAAAATCAACCATATCGAGGAGTAGAAGATCTACACGAGTCTCAAGACTCCCAATGGTGACCACACACGAACGATAAACACGATCTACAATAATAACATCTCCCACTGGTATGGACACATACACAGGAGCACTCAAAGAATCACGGGGCATAACCAAATATGAAGCAAAATAGGATGACACATAGGAGTAAGTAGACCCCGGATCAAATAGAACTGAAGCATCTCTACTGCAAAGTAAAACAATACCTGTGATAACAGCGTCAGATGACTCAGCCTCAGGACTGGCTGGAAAAGCATAACACCGGGGCTGGGCCCCACCACCCTGAACTACGTCCCTGGGACTGCCTCTAACCGGCTGGTCTCCACCTCTAACGGCCTGACCTCTACCTCTAACAGTCTGGCCTCTACCTCTGGCTGCCTGACCCCCGCCTCTGGCTGGCTGAGCAGGTGGTGCAGCAACTGGTGCCGGAACCATGTCACGAGAACTCTGATGTTGTGAGCTACTCGTTGCCCGAGGGCAAAATGTGCCTCGGATCACCACAAGTATAAAATAACCTCGACTGCTGTAACTGCTGACCCTGAAACTAACCCTGTCGACCTGAATAACCACCCTGATACTCTGGAGTGGAGATGAACTAATAGGAGCTGGTGGTGCACTGTAGTCTAGCTGGTCGAAATAATGCATATGAGGGCCAAGACCACCTGAGGCACCGTGGGATGCCTGGAGTGCTGAATGAAACGGCCTGGGAGGATGGCCTCTACCAAAAGTACCCATGCCTCTAGATGAGGCACCGCTGAACTCACCGGAATAACGAGGTCTCTTGTTAGACCCCTGACCTCCCTGAGTAAGAACCATCTCGACTCGTCAGGCGACATTAGCAGCTGCTTGAAAAGAAATCTCACTCCCAGTCTCCTTAGCCATCTGCAATCTGATAGGCTGAGCAAGTCCATAAATAAATCTCCTCACCCTCTCTTTCTCGGTGGGAAGCAGAAGAATAGCATGACGGGCCAAATTCACAAAACGGGTCTCATACTGAGTAACAGTCATACTGCCCTGCTGGAGACGCTCAAACTGATGGTGACGCTCCTCTCTCAATGTGATAGGCAGAAACTTCTCTATGAAGAGCTGAGAGAACTGGTCCCAAGTAAGAGCTGGCGACCTAGCTGGTTTGGTCAACAAATAATCTCTCCACCATTTCTTGGCGGAACCAATCATCTGAAATGCATCAAAATCGACCCCATTGGTCTCCACTATACCCATGTTCCATAGAACCTCGTGGCAGCTGTCGAGATACTCCTGGGGATCCTCTGAAGGGGCACCACTGAAGTGAACTAGGAAGAGCTTGGTAAACCTGTCCAATCTCTATAAAGCCTCAGAAGACATAGCTGGCCCATCTCCGACCTGTGCCGCAACAACCGGCTCTACTACTTCGACTGGCTGAGCTGCTAGAGCTTGATACCGGGGAGCTATCTTCTCCGGAGCGGGAGTAGTGGGAGTCTGGGCTCCTCCTCCAGCCTGAGAGACTGCTGGTGCAATGGGAAATGCGCCAGTATGGTCCACACTCTCCATAAGGCTCACCAAACGGACCAAAGCGTCTTGAAGTATTGGGGTGACAATGAACCCCTCTGGAACCTGAGCTGGCCCGACAGGAACAGTCTGGGCTAGAACCTCCTCGTCAAGATCTATCTGAGGCTCCACTCTTGGGGCTGCTGCTCAGGCTCTGGGCTGAGCCCTGCCCCTACCTCGGCCTTTGGCACGGCCTTAGCCTCGACCTCTGGCACAGCCTCGGCCTCGACCTCTGCCCCGCGTAGGAGCTGACACTGAAGGCTCTAGCTGCTGCTCAGCTGAGGAAGCGGTACGCGTTCTCGCCATCTGCGAGAGAACATGAGTAGAAAAGTTCAATCAGTATTGAGAAAACAACATCGCACGACAGAGGAGAATATAAGTGAAATTTGTTCCTAAACTTCATAGCCTCTGGAAGATAAACACAGACATCTCCGTACCGATCCTCGAGACTCTACTAAGCTTGCTCGTGAATCGTGATACCTAGGCAACCTAGTACTCTGATACCAACTTGTCACGATCCGGGATTCCCGCCGCTTGGACCGTGATGGCGCCTAACATTTCACTTTCTAGGCAAGCCAACATTAGAGAATTCATTAAACCAATTCTTATCCCATTTAGTAAATAACAACAAATTAACTAAGGTAAAATATAATAATTATGGAACAATATAAAAACTACATTAATTACTACAACCCGGATCTGGAGTCATAATTCATGAGCATTCTAGAATTCACTACAAGTAATAGTCTGAGAGAAATATAACTGTTTGAATGAAAGAAACAGTAAAATAGAAAAGATAGACGGGGACTTCAAGGTCTGTGAACGCCGACAGATCTACCTTGAGTCTCCAGATAGCGGGTCCAACAGCTAAAATCTCGATCAACCTGAGCCGGTACCAAAATTTACATAGAAAGTGCAGAGTGCAGTAACAGTACAACAGACCCCATGTACTGGTAAGTGTCGAGCCTAACCTCGATGAAGTAGTGATAAGGCTAAGGCAAGGCACCTACAAATCAACTTCTATAATTTAACAATGTATATGCAAATAACAGTAATGAAAAGCTAAACAACAAATATGGGGAGGGAAAAACATGCTGGGGGAAATACGAGATGAAGAACTACAACAGAATAGTAATTGGAACAGTCAATATACTATGAATCAATAGGAATAATGAGTACAGTAAAGGAAAAATGCACGGCATCACCTTTCGTGCTTTTACTCTCAAGCTCACCATAAAGTCAATAGAAACGGCACGACATTACCCTTCGTGCATTAACTCTCATATCATGGCACGTCATCACCCTTCGTGCATTAACACTCATAATATGGCACGACATCACCCTTCGTGCATTAACACTCACAATATGGCATGGCTTCACCCTTCGTGCATTAATACTCACAATCCGGAATTCCCGCCGTCGGGACCGTGATGGCGCGTAACATTTCACTTGCTAGGCAAGCCAACGTTAGAGAATTCATTAAACCAATTCTTATCACATTCAGTAAATAACAGCAAATTAACTAAGGTAAAACATAATGAGTGCGGAATAATATAAAACCTGCATTAATTACTACCACCCGGATCTGGAGTCATAATTCACGAGTATTCTAGAATTCACTACAAGTAATAGTATGAGAGAAATACAACTGTTTGAATGAAAGAAACAGTAAAACAGAAAAGATAGACGGGGACTTCAAGTTCTGTGAATGCCGACAGATCTACCTTGAGTCTCCGGATAGCGGGTCCAACACCTAAAATCTCGATCAACCTGAGCCGGTACCAAAATCTGTACAGAAAATACAGAGTGCAGTAACAGTACAATCGATCCCATGTACCGGTAAGTGTCAAGCCTAACCTTAACGAAAAAGTGACGAGGCTAAGGCAAGGCAAATAATCTAAGATTCCTAATTCCCTCAAGTCAGGGTTAGACACAACACTTACCTCGCTCCGAAGGCCACTTAATACTCAATCACAACTTTTTTTCTAAAATTTACCTCCAAACTACTCGTATCTATTAAAAAGCAATGACTCAATAATGTCAAATATTGCTAAAGGAATCAATTATATTGCATAAATTTAGATTTCTCAATTTTTTCTCCAAAAAGTCGAAAATTGACTCCGGGCCCGCTTAGTCAAAACCCGAGGTTCGAACCAAAATCTATTTATCCATTCACCCCCGAGCCTGAATATATAATTGGTTTTGGAATCCGACCTCCAATTGAGGTCTAAATCCCCAAATTTTTGAAATCCCTAGTTTCTACCCTAACCCCTAATTCTACCATGAAACTCTAGATTTTAGGTTGATAATTTATAAAATGTAATGGGTAATTGAAAGAAAATGGTTTAGAATCACTTACCAACACTTTGGGGAAGAAAATAACTCTTGGAAATCGCCTCTAGTCCGTTTGGTTTTTGAGAAAAATGAATTTATGGCTAAATTCCGTGTTTGGATTCTGTTAAGTACTGTGCGACAGTGTGCATCGCGTTCGCGAGGCCACTGTTGCTTTCGCGAAGAGTATCGGCTGCCAAACTTTCGCGTTCGCGAGACCTTGCTCGCGTTCGTGATGGTTACTCCCCCTGGCTTACGCGTTCGCGAGACATTGCTCGCGTTCGCGATCAAGGAACGACCCCCCTCCCCCCAGGTTCCCAAGTGCTTCGTGTTCGCGATGAGCCGGTCGCATTCGCGAAGGATAAATCCCCCATCACTTCGCTGCGAAGAAGAAATTTCAGCCTCATCAGTTTACTCTTCGCGTTCGCGAGAGTACCTTCGCGAACGCAAAGAAGGACATGTCAGAACACTAGAATCTACAAAAAACTAGATTTTCCAAAGTTCAAACATCCCGTGGCCTATCCGGAACTCACGCGAGCCCTCGGGGCTCCAAACCAAACATGCACACAAGTCTTAAAATATCATACGAACTTGCTCGTACGATCAAATCGCCAAAATAACACCTAGAACTACGAATTTAGCACCAAATCAAATGAAATTCTCAAGAACACTTTAAAATTTCTATCTTCTCAACTGGACGTCCGAATCATATCAAATCAACTTTGTTTCTCACCAAATTTCACAGACAAGTCTTAAATACTATAATAAACTTGTACCGGGCTCCGGAATCAAAATACGGACTCGGTACTAACAATGCCAAATATCAATCAATTCTTAAAAATAATAGATTTTTAAACTTTTAATTTTCATCAAAAATTCATAACTCAAGCTGGGGACCTCCGAATTCGATTCCGGGAATACGCGAAGGTCCCATAATTTGATAGGGACCCATCGGGACCGTCAAAATACGGATCCGGCCCCCCAGGTCCTCAAGTGCTTCGTGTTCGCGATGAGCCAGTCGCGTTCGCGAAGGATAAATCCCCCATCACTTCGCGTTCGCGAAGAAGAAATTTCAGCCTCACTAGTTTACTCTTCGTGTTCGAGAGAGTACCTTCGCGAACGCGAAGAAGGACATGCTAGAACACTAGAATCTGCAAAAAACTAGATTTTCCAAAGTCCAAACATCCTGTGGCCTATCCGGAACTCACCCGAGCCCTCGGGGCTCCAAACCAAACATGCACACAAGTCTAAAAACATCATACGAACTTGCTCGCACGATCAAATCGCCAAAATAACACCTGGAACTACGAATTTAGCACCAAATCAAATGAAATTCTCAAGAACACTTTAAAATTTCTATCTTATCAACTGGACGTCTGAATCATGTCCAATCAACTCCGTTTCTCACCAAGTTTCACAGACAAGTCTTAAATACTATAATGAACCTTTGCCGGACTCTGGAACCAAAATACGAACTCGGTACTAACAATGCCAAACATCAATCAATTCTTAAAAACAATAGATTTTCAAACTTTTAATTTTCATCAAAAATTCATAACTCGAGCTGGGGACCTCCGAATTCGATTCGGGGAATACGCGAAGGTCCCATAATTCGATACGGATCCACCGGGATCGTCAAAATACAGATCCGGGCCCGTTTATCAAAAATATTGATCGAAGTCAACTAAAATCAACTTTTAAAGCAAAAATTCTTATTTTCATCAATTTTCAACATAACAGTTTTTCGGAAACACGTCCGGACTATGCACGCAAATCGAAGAGGGTAAGAATGAGATTTTTAAGGCTTAAGAGCGCGGAATCGAGTTCTAAAATATAAGATGACCTTTTGGGTCATCACATAAATAGTGTACATATTCCAAAATATTTGAGTTTGAACCCAAATTTATAGCAAAAAAGACACGCCACGTTTGGCCGTAAATAGTTATTGTATGTTAAATCATATATGTTGTCTTTTCATTTAAAAAAATTGTAATCATAATATACTATAAAGAATAAATTAATTATAATATTTCAGAGAAACCAACTCCCTCTCTTCATCCATAGCTCACGAATCTTTGCTAACACCACAAATGGAGATGGTGGTCTTTTCGTAAAGTTTGAAGGTGATGGGAGCTAAATCTGGCGGTCATTTTGATTGCGACGTCCACAAATTCATTAACTCTACATATTTATCCATCTCTCATTTTTTTTTTATGTTCTGCAAATTTTTCTTTAAGGGAAAAAAAAAAGGAAAGGAAAAAAATAAAGAAAACGTAAATGAAAGATTAAAAAGAATTTGCTAAACCGAAAATCATCCTTGGGAAAATAGAAATCGTTTTTTGCCTTTATATAGTTGTTTCTTGATTAATGTTTCTTTGGACTTCCCTTTCATATATTTATTAATTGAATTAACCTATATTTAATTTGTTAAAGACTCTTCGAATTCCACAGGTTTTACTCTTCATAAATAATAATAGCCTTAATTATGCTGTTAAGCCTCTCTCCTTAAGTATTCTTGACTTCAACAACTAATATTGCATGTATTGTAAGAAACTAATAGCACTTTTGATAAATAGTAATAATTGCTTTAAATGATTTTTTGTTATTAATAATCTTGGATTTAAATTAGTATTTAACCAAAATGTTATGATAAACGTATATTGAATGATTTTAACTCTACTTTAATGTCACACTACTATTTAATTGTAATAACTTTTCGCCTTCTGCTCATTATTCTCGGCCTTCATGTATGCAGCTTTGTTTTCAATTCACAATTAATCATTTGGCAAGATAAATGCACAAAATATTAAGTTGGCTATTGATTTGGAATCCTATTAAATCTGAATAATGGCTAAAGTGGCAGTTACTTTAACAAAATACAATGTAAACAATACTGAATTCTAAAAGTTGCACTTATCAAAAAGTCTTTTGATTGGAAGTAAATTTGCTATTGATTTCCTATTAAAGGTACATTAACTTTCATTTTACCTAATGTGATTTATTTCTAAAGAATTTATATTAATGCCAAGGGAATAATAATGTATGTTGAATGGGTAAAAACATCCAATATTTCATGGATATTAATGTCCATCAACAATTTAAGGTTCTTTTAATATAATGATTCAACTTTTAACTTGGTTGTTTTCAACTTTTAATATAATACGATATGATATGACGTAGAATATAATTTGTTTAATACTCTTATTCATCATTTTCTTTGTAAATTGGCATTTGCAAGTTCAAGCCTATATTGGCATGAACTCATAATTAGTTGAAATCTTATGCAGCAATACATCTTTGAAAAAGGTTTATGGTCACCTTGCTATCAAGCATATATTTGATTCCCGGCCAATTTGCATCACTTTTGGGCTTAAGATTTGGTCAAATCTTATAAGTTGACATTCCATAATCCCCATCTTCTGGTCAGAATGAACTAAAGAAGCAGATAACTTTGAAGCTTCTTTCAACGCAAAAGAATATATTCTGTCATGTACTTCACAGAACTTTGTAGGAAATGAAAGTGACGGAAGCATTTTATGGATTAAGCAAATTGGCAATGAAAGGTCAAACACTTGGTGCCAAAATGAATCTGGAATATCTTTTTGAGCTATAAATACAGAGCCAAGAAGCAGCAAACTGTCCACAAATCATTTTAAGGCAATTCCAGAGGAACTAAAATGTTTAGAAGAGAGGCCTTACCTGAAGTGAAGAGTCTTTGTTTATTAGCCAAGGATGACTTGCCTACATTACCCTCCTCCCTCAAAACCTAGCTCCCTTTTGGGGTTGAAATGCTAGGCAGTCATCTTGGGCTATATTGACAGGCTATTCCACATCATGTTAGGTCTCTTCTTCTCATAATTGTGTCAAACATCATATCAAGTTCTGTTGGGAAGAAGAAAGCTTATCCTAATTCTAAGACTCATGAAGATTTGCTTAGAGATAAAGAAGAAGGGTGAAGAAGAAGAAGCCCTAGAAGTAGTTGTGTATTCTGCCCACAGAAAAGTTAAGGGTCTTTTGGATGAGTTTATGATAAAATAAAATATATAGTTAGTGGGTTAGGTGAATAGAATATAAGAGAACATAGTTAGTGGGTTAGGTGAGAGGAATATAATATAAGGGAACATAGTTAGCGGGTCAGGTGGGAGGAATAAATATTTACGTTATTTCATATGCAAGTCTGTACATATACATGTACAAAGCAATGAATAGGACACAGAAAATTTTTCAATTAGATTTCTTCTTCAATTTCGTACATGGTATCAGAGTAATAAGCTCAATCCTACAGTCGAACCATCAAATCCATTTATATCAGATTCATCATCATAATCAGTAACCTAAAATGCCTGAAACAACCATCACATCTACTGGTGATACGAGTAATGCTGCAAAACTAGTCAGCTATGATATCAATCACCCTTATCATCTCAACAACTCTGATTCACCTAGAATGACTCTAGTCAACACTGTGTTTGATGAAAGAGGATACCTAGGGTGGAGGAGATCTATTCTCCTGTCTTTGTCAGCCTAGAAGAAACTTGGTTTCATCAATGGAGCCTGTCAATCTCCAGATCTGAAATCTCCAGACCATGAACAATGGAGTTGTGTGAATGACATGGTCATATCTTGGATCCTAAATTCTCTCTCAAAGGACATTGCAGACAGTGTGATATACTCCAAAACTGCAAAAGAGCTTTAGGACAGCCTGGAGTAGAGATTTGGGAGATCAAATGGAGCCAAGCCTTTTCATCTGCAGAGGGAGTTATCAGGTTCAGTACAGGGAAACAGTGACATTGCAGGATACTTCACTAAGTTCAAATGATTGTAGAATGAATTAGATGCTTTAAATGTTATCATATGTTGTTCATGTGTTTGTGTTTGTGAAGGAAAGATAATGTTGACTAAGTCTCTTGAGGATCAGAGATTGATCCAATTCTTAATGGGATTAAATGACATATATGCACAAGTTTCCTAGTATAGATATTGCTTATTCACTTCTCTTGCAAGATAAAAATCAAAGAGAAATATGCAAATGCACATTTTAATTCCGAATCAGTATCATTCATGGCAACTGGAGAGGCCAAGCAGCATAATGCACAGCTTCTAGCTGATTTTGCAGCTTTTATGATCACAGGATAAGGGAAGAATTATTAAAAACTTAGAAACCAAACATAAAGAGGAGCAACCATAGCACCCAAATATAACAACTCAGGGCAAAAGTTTGTTAAACCTCAGCAAAGATTTAAAGGGAAAAGGAAGTACAATCTAAATGTGTCTTGTACTTATTGTGAAAAAACAGGACATACACAAGAGGATTACAACAGAATTATTGGATTTTCAGAAGATTTTAAGTTCACCAATCACAAAGGTTACCCGAATCAAATTAAAGAAAATGTAGTCCTAACACATGAGAAATGTGAGAATTCAGCAGGATAAAGCACTGAGCTCAACATCAGTAATTTTGGACATCAACTCAGCAAGGAACAAATTACAGAAATGATGCACATGTATAAGCAGGCAAAGTTGGCACAGGTATGAAATACAGAAATCAATACTAATGCAGTTACTGGTACTATTCTAAAATACTCAAGTTCAGTATTTACTAGTCTAAAATCAGACACCTGAATAATTGATTCAGGTGCCTCAGAGCATATGTGTTTTGAACCTAATTCTTTCTTATTTCTAACTCCACTTCTTATACCTTTGAATATTAGTTTACCTAACTCTTTCAAGGTGATTGTTACTCATATAGGGAGTATTTCTATTCTTCCAAGTCATATCCTGAATAATGTATTACTTGTTCCAGATTTCAAATATAACTTATTGTCAATTAATAGGTTTTGTGTTCAGTTCAAGTATGATGTCCTATTCACATCTATTGGGTATGTGTTCTAGGGCCTTTTAATGAAGAGTCCACAAGTTTTTTATAAAGTTAAAGAGGGACTCTACTTATTGGAACAAAGTAGTATTGAGTCTAAGGGGATATTCAGTAGTAATGTACTTTCAATTCCAAAAGGAAGAAATTCCATTTCAGAGTCTGTTTCCTTTTCTAGTCCAGTTCAAGTTAATGTTACTCCTGATGTTAAACTTTGGCATATAATATTGGGACACCTCCCATTTTCAGCAATGAAGCATTTAGATTTCCTTCATTATAAGTCAAATTCTAAGTTTATCTGTGATGTTTCTCATAAGGCTAAGCAAACGAGGAATCCTTTTCCTGTCAGTAATATAAAATTCAAGCATATTTTTGAACTTATACATGTAGACACATGGGGGCCTTATAAGTCAAATACTTACAATGGATTCAGATATTTCCTTACTATAGTAAATGACTATAGCATAGGAACATGGATATTTTTATTAAGTGCAAAAAGCAATGCTTTTCCTATGCTTAAATCTTTTCTATCTATGGTTGAAAAGCAATTCAATATGAAAGTCAGAATGATAAGATCTGATAATGCATTAGAATTGGGAAAAGGTACACAAGAGGCAACTTTCCTAGCTTCCGAAGGAATTCTGCACCAACTTTCCTATGCTTAAATCTTTTAGACAAGGTGGGTTGTTCTGATGGTAAGAACCCTCCACTTCCAACCAAGAAGTTGTGAGTTCGAGTTACCCCAAGAGCAAGGTGGGGAGTTCTTGGAGGGAAGAATGCCGAGGGTCTATTGGAAACAGCCTCTCTACCCCAGCGTAGGGGTAAGGTCTGCGTACACACTACCCTCCCCAGACCCCACTAGTGGGATTATACTAAGTTGTTGTTGTCTTGTGTAGCAACTTCACAACAGAATGGAACTTTTGAGAGGAAGTATAGACACCTCTTTGAGATTGCAAGAGGGTTAATGTTTCAATCTAAGCTACATATATCATATTGGGATGAATCTATCCTAATTTTCACACATCTTATTAATAGGATGCTTTCTAGTGTTCTTAAAAGAGAGACACCATATGAGGTTTTATTTTCACACCTATGTTATGCTTCTACAGTAGGCCAGGGAAGAGGCAGGTTTGATGACAGGGTAACAACTTGGGTTTTGCTTGGTTATCCCCTTCATCAGAAGTGATATAAGCTATTATAATTGTCCACAAGAAGAGTATTTGTATCAAGGGATGTGAAATTTCATGAATCACACTCCTCTTTTGTTGAAACCAGCACATCACAACACCCTATATTCCCAAGCTCAACATTTACTACAGAACCTACCTATTCACCTTCATCATATGATCAATCCTCACCAATCTCTTTTGAACCTGAAGTTTCTAATATTTTCTCCTCACCATCACTAAGTTCTTCATACACTCCTCCTCATCACCAATTGTATACTAGCCCAGTTCCTTTTCAATCTATCCTAGATACACCACACACTAGCTCACTTGTTTCTATACCACTGAGAAAGTCAGAAAGAGTTTCCAATCAACTAACCTACTTGAAAGATTATGTATGCAGTATCATTATGTTCACAAATATAGAAGCAGCTTATTTCACTCAACCAAGTAAGCCTAGGAAATTTTGTTTCTTTTCTCTGTCACCCAACAATCAACATGTGCTGCAATCCCTATCTACTATCACAGAACCTAACAGTTTGGACAGGCTTGTCAACATCCATGTTGGATAGAAGCTATGAATCCTGAGATTAAAGCTATAGAAGATAACCACACATGGGATGTGGTTGAATTACCTAAAGGAAAAAGAGTTTTACCTTACAAATGGGTGTACAAGGTAAATCATTTGTCAGATGGAAGGATTGAAAGGCTGAAGGCAAGGCTGGTGGTCAGGGGGGATATCCAAAGAGAAGAAATAGATTATAGTGAGACTTTTTCACCGATGGTGAAAATGACAACCATAAGGTGTTTACTCACTATTGCAGCCAAAAGAGACTGGAATGTGTGTCAATTAGATGTCAACAATGCATTTTTGCATGATGATCTACAAGAAGAAGTGTACATGGGGTTTTCAGCAGGTTTAACACCTCATAATCCTAAACATGTTTGTTTACTAAGGAAGTCATTGTATGGTTTAAAGCAAGTTTCCAGGCAATGGTATGCTAGACTTGCAGGAGCTTTGAGTTTTAAGGGGTATTCTTCATCATTAAATGATTACTCACTATTCTTTAAACGCAGAGGAAACCTGATTTCTATCCTAGCTGTCTATGTAGATGACATATTGCATACTGGAGATGACTTGGAAGAAATTCTGCATATCAAGGATTTTCTAAACAGTAAGTTCAAGGTAAAAAATCTAGGAGACATACATTATTTTTTAGGGATGGAAATTCTGCGAGAAAAGGAAGGTTTTATTGTAAGACAAAAGAGATTTACCTTGGATATGCTGTAGAAATTTGATGTCTCCCATTTGCCTCGAGTCAGTTCTCCTCTTGATGCTTCCTCCAAGCTTCAAGCTCATGATGGGCATCCTTTGCCATATCCAACAGTATTTCGTCTTCTGGTTGGAAAGTTGAACTATCTCACTAACACTCGCTCGGACCTTTCTTTTGTGGTCCTTACCCTCAGTTAATATATGCAGAGACCCTGCAAGTCTCATTTCTTTGCTGCCTTACGAGTGCTCAAATATTTGAGCTCTGATCCAGGTCAAGGAATTCTTCTATCAGCAGAACACTCATTCTCCTTGCTTGTATTTTGCGATGCTTATTGGGCCTCTTGCAAGGATTCTAGGAAGTCTATTAGTGGATTCTTCATCACACTAGGAGGAGCACCCATTTCCTGAAAATCAAAGAAACAAGTGTCAATCTTTCTATCTTCTGCAGAGGTAGAATATAGATCTATGAGAAGAGTAACTGCTGAACTTACATGGTTAGTTCGACTCCTTGAAGATCTCTATGCACCAGTAAGTCTTGCCAGACCTCTTCACTCTGATAGCAAGGCAGCCATTCACATTGCCCGTAACCCCGCCTTCCACGAACACACAAAACATGTCGAGATTGACTGTCATTTTGTGCGTTAACAGTTCCTTTCCGGTTTAATTACCCTTTCTTTAGTTCCATCTAAAGACCAACTGGCAGATCTCTTCACAAAGCCACCTTTTGGGGTTTCTCACTCCGAGATTTTGAGCAAGTTAGGGGTCACAAAGTTACCCTACAACTTGAGGGGGGATGTTGGGAAGAAGAAACCCTATCATAATTCTAAGACTCATGGATATTTTCTTAGAGATAGAGAAGAAGGGTGAAGAAGAAGAAGAAGAAGACCTAGAAGTAGTCGTGTATTCTGCCCACAGAAAAGTTAAGGGTCTTTTGGATGAGTTTATGGTAAGATAAATTATATAGTTAGTGGGTAAGGTGAATAGAATATAAGGGAACATAGTTAGTGGGTTAGGTGGGAGGAATAAATATTTCTGTTATTTCATATGCAAGTCTGTACATATACATGTACAAAGTAATGAATAAGACACACAAAAAATTTTCCAATTAGATTTCTTCTTCAATTTTGTACATTGATCTTTCTGGAAACTTGCTACATTTCTTACACATTTAAGTGTAACTTCAGACATAGAGTAAGCCAATGAGAGGTGCAACTTAAGTAGTCTTATTTCTTTCGCTCTTATTCTTCTTCTTTGATTCTCTTTTTAGCTAAACAAGGTTGACATGAACGCGGTACCAGTAGTCCAAATTGTAGAACCTGTTAACTTGGAATATGCTCGTGATAGTCAGCTCTAGCTCTCATTTTCATTTTGCACAACACATGATCAGTAATATTGAATTACACGCTTCTGTTTCCTTGCAAACGTGCATAGATATATTCAAGTAGATAGACACACGATCACAGAGTTTGTTCAACCAAGCAACAATTGTCAAATAGCGAAGAGAAAAATTGGCATAATAAAAGGGCATAATACATAAACATGCCCTCAAACTTGGCTTCGGCTGGCAAGTATGCCCTCCAATTTTGAGTCTGCACAAGCAGGCGCCTCAACTTGACTCCAGTGAACACTCCAACTTATAAAATTATCATCTAGATATATCCAAAATTTATGTGCCACGTCAGCATTTATGTTTACGTGTTTAATTTTATACAAGTTGAGGTGCGTACTTGTGCTAACCCAAAGTTGGAGGACATACTTGCCAGCTGAGGCCAAGTTTGAGGGTTTATTTATGTATTATGTCAATCCGAAACCATTTAATTCAGCTCAAACGATTACCAGAAAAAGAATATGCAGAAGTAGGGATGAGCGGTAAGCAAATAAGTAGAAGATAGTATTAAATGCTTGCATTAGAGATTCATTCATTTTTAACGTGTGTAGTATGGTCAGAAGATTGGTTAAGATTGATGAGTTCCGTGGCCCTTTCAGATTCAAGGTCAAACTATAGTCTATTGCTTGTTGCTGAGAGACAAGCTTGAAAGTTTTCTCATTGGCTTAAAGTATATCATTGTTTGATCAAAAAATATACACCTTGGTTCAACTAATTAAATTTATATAAATGAGGGTTAATCTTAGCTAACAATAATATTCTAGAGATAAAGTTCTCAAAAGTGCAATAAATACTACATAGGTATATCTTGATAATAGCGGCAACATACGATCAATATTCGAGAAATCAAAGGCAATAATGTAGCATTAAATATTGATGAATAGCAATAAATGAAATTTAAGTAAATTGATGGAAACTTAGGGTCCACCAAAATGTGTAGAGATAAGTAAATGACACAACAGAGTTTTACGTAGAAAACTCCCAGCTTACGGGATTAAAAACCATGACCTACACTTGTAGGATTTCAACTTCACTAACCGAGCAATTTTAGATTACAACCTATTGTAACCTAAGAATTAAAATCTTAATCCCTCACTCACTTGTAATAACTCTATTACAAGCTTCTTTGTAATAACTCTATTACAAAGCTCACAACTCGACTAACTCTAGCCAAGACACAAACATAAGGTTTATGGTTTTACAAAATGGTTTCCTACACAATGCTTCTAGCTAAGCTAAGTAGAAATTACAAATAGTTCATTCTAACAAAAGTACAACACAACTTAGGATATATTGATAACATAGAGCTGGAAACTGGTCCTTCGTTCTGTTCTTTGTTCTTGAAGCCGGGAAGTTACTTGCAAGAAGGCAACACACTTGAAAGAGAGCTTGATTAATTTTTCGGATGTGAAAGTGTATTTTTTTCCTTTGCTTCATGTTAATAATATCCAAGTGATGTCACTTGAATGATGCAAGCAAATGTTCGGTACAAGGTATTCCCAACAAAGTGACTGTTGCACTATTTGCATTGATGCATGTGTGCAGAGGAACAGTTGCAGTGACTTTACAGTTGTGAGTACTTGACTGGTACAGTTGGCAAGGGAACTGATGTTCATTTGTTCCTCTGTCGTCTCTTTGACTCTAACTGGTTGAACTTGTGCCCGACTTGAGATTTGTTGTGCTTTGGCACCTTGAGGATGTGTAACGGGTTCCCGATCTGGTTTTTATCATAAAGTTTATTAGATAATCAAAATATAAAAAGGCACATAACTTATTAATTTCCTCCTTTTTGACTATGACAAACTTATAAATAGAATGAATGAGTCGCCCAAAAAAGGATGGAATCATTGAATGTTCTTTCTAACAATGATAAATAATGGAAAATCCTTTGAATGTCTGAGTTATTCTCAGATCAAGTGAAAAAGTGTAGATAAGAATCTTAATGAAAATATGATGTTTGTATGCTTGCAATGAAATCCGATTCTATCTCTAAAGTCAAAGTATTTTTACAACTGGATATCACATATCCCCTATCATTGGATCTCTTTCTATTTATAGAAAACATGTTCCTAAAAAAATCCTAATAGTATAAATACAGAGAATATCTACTAGAATATTCTATTTAATATCCTATCTTGAAACTAATCGTTATAGCTCTGTCAAGAATACTCGACCTCGGCCTTGATCCTTGTTGACTCCTCGACTTCAGCCCTTGTTAACTCTTCGACCACATACTTCGCCGCTTCTTAGATCATTTCAACAAACGACGACCTGGGAATGTTTCCCTCAGTATTATCTTTACTTAAATATTCTAAAGATAGGTTTTGATCCATACAGTTAGTCCCTCCGCTTATTGAGGACGGCTTCGCGGACGGGTTCGATGAGAGGATCATGTTGTTTGTGGTCGAGCTAATCGAGTGAGCTACATAGGTAGTTGTGGTTGCGACAACCAAGCAGCATGGCCCTCCGTGGGTTGCACATTTCAAATGCTTCGATTTTCCCGAGTAATTTACTGGAGCTATGCTGTCCATGAGTATGCGTCGCTTTGTTTCGCGTGTGACCTTCGATTAAACCTGACTCTTCGGTTCTGATGCCAATAATGATGAACCATTTTTGATTTCGGTGCCTTGACCTTTATAAATAGAGGTATTTGGGCACGATTTTGAAGTTTCAATTTTTTGTTGTTTTGAAACCCCATACCTTTCTCTTGCTCTTCTTTTTCTCCGAACTTCTTTTCTATGTTCCAGTGATTTGCATTGTTCTTTACTCCCCCTGGTTTGATACTCTTCTTCCCTACATTAAATCATGTCTAACGTAACTTCTGAGGTTGGCGAGGGGAGTCGTGTTACTCCCTTGACGGTGGTGTTCCCTTCCTATGAGGAGAGCGTTCCTGGCATTATTGAGGATGAAGCTTTCCTAACGGTGGAGGAAATAATCCCACGCAACCCCGATTCTAGATCAGATTTCACCAAATTACTAGAGGCCGAACCTGGAGCCTTTCGGTCAGCGATGACAGTGAAGGAATTGTCGGAGCTTAAGGCTGAATTTGGCCTTTCCAGTCATATCGAGTTGATCCCGGCCGAGTGGGATACGGTACAGGTTCACCGTCCTGGATTTTGCTCCCTCTACACATACCCCTTCCAAGTCTATTATTCTTTACCCCTCCTTCTGCTGGTGGAGGAATTCTTTATCCCTCCTTCCGCTCGCTCTATACATCTATAAAGCCATAAAGATGCTCACCAAATATTTTGAGCTGGCCGGGGTCGAATTGAAATTGCGGTATTTAATCCATCTGTTCTCTCCTAGCTTTTATAGGGGGACCTTCGCCACCGAGGGGGCAAATTCTTGGTGGTGAAGATGGATGACAAGGCCAGTCATCATTTTAGTTCAACTTCTTTTACGTCAAGACCGAGGACGTTGTAGCCAATGTCGATGGATTTCCCGAGGCTTGGAACTATACTTATAAGTACTTTGGTCTCTTTCTCGTGTTCGGTCCTGAATTTTGACTTCTCCCATTCTTCTTTTGCAGCCAAGACCTCTCCTCCTCATTTGGACGCTCGTATTTTTGACTGAGTCGAGCGGCTCCTCCCTCACATCGTAGGGATTCTTGAATGGCCAAGTTTTTTCAAGAAGTTCGGGCCCGATCTCCTTTTGACTGGTAATTTCTTTTTTACCATAATGTCTTAACTCATTTTTTTTGTTTTCCTTTGCTGATTTTCCTTTGTCCTATTTTTTTTAAACTTCGACCAGGGGGTATTTCAGGAGGTTGAGAGCTCCCGCACCCTCGTTCCGGAAGAGGAAAGCTATTGCATCCTCATTTTCTGCCCCTGTTTTGGCCGCGACTGATCCTGCCTTTGCTCGAGTTCCCTCTGTTGCTGCGTCCAAATTTGTTCCCACTTCCGCCGTGGAAACTTTGACTTCTCCTCTATATTCTTTCATCGACAACGATGAAGAACCATTACTAGTGATGGAGATCTCCTGCCTCGAAACGGAGGTCCGTGAATGTTAGTGACAGAGTCACCTGGGCTGTTAATGCGACAGAAGGTGATTGTTTGCTGCTTGAGGTGACGATCATTCTCGTGGGAGATGATATTGAGCCGAGTTCCAAGGTTCTGAGGTCGGTGGGAACCGACCTGAATATGTCTCTTCCTTCTGCGGTGATGAATACTGAAGGAATAACTGTTGATATCCTTGACACTTCGCGGCAAGAGGAGGCATCGAAATCTCGAATAACTGCATATACCTCCTTGCCGGCTAATGAGATGGGCAAAGGCATCGCTGAGGAGGGCGATGAGTCAGGTTCAGACATTGATGCGGACGACCTGATCATGATGGAAGAAGGGCTTACATATCTTGAGATAAGGTTGGAGGGGTCTACGAGGACCATCGCGATCCCTATGGATCTTGACCCGCTGAAGAACACCGAGGATGTAGTTCCTGCCCTCGTCCCTCTCTGTTCCGAGATAGAGGGTAAGACCCTTAAAGAGATATATGATGGTGCTTTGTCGAGGAGCATTGCTGGCCTTGCTCTTAGGGTGAGTGTTTGTGCTTTGACCTCTTTTCTCTTTTTTCTTTTTTGTTTTTTCAAAGCGTTTATAGTTATGACTTCTTTCTTCTCTTTCCTTTTTGTGATCGCAAACGGTGATTTTGGAGATAGAGATCTCTCGGAGGGAGAACAGGCGTAAAGAAATATTTGTGAAATTGAAAGATAAGTACTTTGAGTATCGTGGCAAGTGCCTAGAACTCCACATGCTATTTTGCGAGGGCGACGATATGCAGGCCCTTCGGAATGAGTTAAAAGAGAAGGACGATGAGCTGGTGAAGGCCAACGAGAAATGTAGCGTCCGTGAGGGGATGATGAGGAGTAGGGAAGAGGAGCTTGAGGTCACCAGGGGCATGGAGGCCCAATGCACTGACCTTCAAGCTCAAGTGGTCGACTTCAGCTTGAGGCCCTCAATGGTGAGATCACCGAGAAGAAAAGGGAACTTAAAAGGCAGAGTCCTTCCATTTGGATGCTCGGAAGAAGTTGGAGATGCTTAAATTGGAGAATAGGACTCTCCGAGCTAGCGGGAGAGTGATCAGTCCACAGAGAAAGCTAAAGAAGATCGACTCGAGGAGAGGATCGGAGAGCTGGAGAAAGATAACTTTGTTCTTCTTGATCGAGTGGCCACTTTGGAGGCCGAGAAGGACTAACTACTTGCACAACCGTCTTCATCCTGTACTTCAGATTTTCCCAATGTTCCTCGAGAGTTATATGAGGAATGGATTCATGCCGAGGCCCAGTTAGATGTCTTTCGAGATTTGTATGTGGCGGGATCCGTTTCTGAGGCTTCCCTCGAAGATGTTCGTGTTAAGGCTCTTGAGGCTCGAGTCGCTTGTGGATATGATCCCGCTATGCCTAAGACGGATGAGGAGGAGGGGAGACGAAGTTGTAGACCGGCTTGAGGAGAATGCCTGGTACAATACCGATTATCTTGAGGGCGAAGGTGGCGATGGAGAGGGGGTCGAGATGGTGAGGATATCGATGGTCAGGGTAAGGACGCCATTGAGGACCAAGTTGGCGAGGGCACTGAAGGTCGAGATGGCGGCGACCAATAGTTTTCTTTTTGATTCTTTTTTGTGTATTTTTGCCGGCGTCTTCTCAAGCTTTTGTAAAACAGTTTAAGTATGAAATATCAAAGTTGTTCCTTGTATCTTGTTCCTAGTATCTTTTTCCCTTCCCGTTGGTTTATTTTCTGTACTTATATGTGTTTTGCTTCTATTGTTTGCTTGCTTCGCGTTTGTCCTTCTTATTGTTATTGTCGAGCAGGGTCGAACACAACCTTTCATTGAATCATGGCCGAGGGTTGGTATGTGTTTATTTGAGCTTAGTCAAACATAACCTTTCATTGAATTGCGGCCGAGGGTCGGTAGGTATTTGTTCGAATTTAGTCGAACATAACCTTTCATTGAATTACGGCTAGGGCCTGTAGGTTTTTGTTCGAGCAAGGTCGAACATAACCTTAACACGAAAAAGGTGTGCTAATAAATGTAAGTTTCTTATTGATTTGACATTGTTGCTTTGGTTACATACTTGGAGAAAACTACAGATTTTGGGTGTTGGCTCCAGTCCTAGTCCCAGTCTACCTAGTCCCTTCATTGTTTGACTTGGAGAGTATTGAGAAGTCAAGTACTGAAATAGTAACAACGATCCTAACCTCGCGTACTTCGACCTGAAGTGTTCCCTTCGTCGTCTCGTTAAAAACCTCATTGAGAAAACCCAAATAGGACAAAAACTCAAGTGAGGAAAAAATAGTACGACTTGGGGGACACTTTTTCTCTTAGAAATTAAAGTATTTAAGGTGGCTGATGTTCCAGTTGTTTGGTAGTTGCTTTCCTTCTATTGTCTCTACTTGGAATGAACCCTTGTTCGCTTTGGCTGAGATTTTGTACGGACCATCCCAGTTTATTCCCAGCTTGCTTTCTCGAGGGTCTTTGCTCGCTTGAGTTTTGGCTTTCTGTACGTAGTCCCCGACTTAAGCAGCTGGAACTTTTATTTCTTGTTGTAATAGCGTTTTGCTTGTTATTTTTGAGCGACCATTCTTATGTACGCCATATCTTTTTGTTCGTCGATTTCGTCGAGTTCTAGCCTTCTACCCTGATTGTTACTCGTGTCGCTTTCATTGGAGTACCTTAGGCTGGGTTATCCGACCTCGACCCGATATTACTGCCCCGATCCCACAGAATAAAGAGTAGTGAGTCTCTCCTGTGCTCGGCTTCGGAGTTATTCGGCAAGCCCATAACATTTCTCGTAGTATTTTTGGCCACAGTCCCTTGGCGTTTTCGAGCTTTTTCTTCATGATGTTTAGTATGGATTTGTTGAAGGATTCTCTTTCCCATTACCCGCCGGGTGATATGGGGTTAGGAGTATCCTCTTGATATGCTATAGCTCGAAAACTCGGCTATATTCTTTCCTGTGAACTGGGGTCCGTTATCACAACTGATTTCCTTGGGTAGGCCGAATCGGCAGATGATATTTCTCCATATAAAGGTGATTACTTCCTGTTCCCGTATTTGGACGAACGCTCATGCTCCAAAAAAATTATGACATCTATCGGAAGATCGCGAGATGAATCTTGATAGGGCGGCGATTCGACCAGTCAACATTTGGAGTTGCCTTTTAGTGGTTAAAAGTTCTGGTATCCCCTCGATAGCTTTGATTTGGTCTGGGTTGACCTCAATCCCTCGACGTGACACCAAAAAACCCAATAATGTTCCCAAGGCTATGCCAAACACACATTTCTTCAGGTTCAGCTTCATTCCGTACCGTCTTAGTATGTCGAAAGTTTCTTTTAAATGGTTGATGTGATCCTTTGCCTTTTCGGACTTGACCAACACATCGTCTATATATACCTCCATGGTCTTACTGAGCTGGTCTTTGAACATCTTTGTTAGCAATCTTTGATATGTAGCCCCTGTATTCTTTAGCCCAAACGGCATTACCCTAGAGCAGTACGTTCCTTCGTGGGGTGATGATCGTGGTCTTCTCCTAGTCTTCTTCATCCATAAGAATTTTGTTATAGCATGAGTAAGCATCCAAGAAACCCAATAGTTCGTGACCGGTTGTTGTGTCGATGAGTTAGTCGATGTGGGACAATGGGAATGAGTCCTTCGGACATACTTTATTCAAATTTATGCAATCCACACACATCCGCCATTTCCCGTTTTTATTTTTGACCATCACTACATTGGCGATCCACTTAGGGTACTTTGACTCCCTAATAGAGTCATTTTCTAACAATTTGTCCACTTCTTTGTGAACTATGTCGTTGATGGTGGAGTTAAGCTTGTGCCTGACATGTTTCACTGGGGGGAACGATCGATATTTAACTTATGTATGGCAATTTTCCTTGGGATGACCGACATATCTGCATGGCTGAAGGCAAACAAATCTGCATTAGATATTAGGAATTGACTGAATTTACTTGGTTCCCAAAGTTTGCAGCCGATATAGGCCTTTATGCTATGGTCGTTGAGTTCCAATTGAATGGGGTCGAGGTCTTCTATGGTCGAATCTGCAGCCTCGACCGTGTCGGGATCCGTGATGACGTCCCCGGTATCTTCTTGCATTGACCTCGACCCTGTTGATTTCTATGCCTTTTTTTTTTATCTTTTTCTGTTGGGTTGCTATGCTGTCCAAGGCAATGCAGTAGCATTCCCGGGATGTGCGTTGTTCCCTGCGTATGCTGAATATTCCCCATGGTGTTGGGAATTTAATTACTTGGTATAGGATGGCGGGGATGGCTCTTATGGGATATATCCATGGTCGTCCCACTATGGCATTGTACGCAGTGACCTAGTCCATGATGTGGAATGCCATATCCAGAGTCATACCGCCGGCCAAGACAAGGAGTATAATTTCCCTGGATGTCCGCTCAACGACATTTTTAAAACCGGTTAGCGTGATGCAACGCGACACTATCTTATCCTCGAGTCTCACTTGGGTGCGGATTCAGGGATGGATAATGCATGCGCCACTTCCATCGTCCACCATGATCTATTTGACATCGGTATCTAGAATGCGTAAAGTAATAACGAGGGCATCATTATGAGGAAAAGCCAAATCGTCGGCATCCAACTCGTCGAAGATGATACTTTTTTGAGTCCATCGTACCGTTTGCGGGTGATAGACCGCTTGAGCTTGTGAGCGGTGGTGAACTTCACACTGTCGATAGAGGCATCGTCACCACCGCCGATGATCATATTGATAGTACGAGCTGCCAATGGTGGCTTTCGCAGGCCTTGATGTTCACGTCCTCTAGCAAAGTTGGCTCTCCCCTTATCACTTAACAGCTCTTTGAACTGCCATTACCGTAACATGTTTAAGAATTCTTGTCTGAGAGAGATGCAATCTTCTATTTTGTGTCCACGTTCCTGGTGGAACTCACAGAGGGCATCAAATTTTCTAGTGTTCGGGTCCGATCTTATCTTCGGCAGCCACTTCACCTTTGTTCCAAGTTTCTCAAGAGCGTAGAGTTCTTCTGTAGGTGACACACAAAAATTGTGAGCAAATAATAAGGGGGCATACCTCTTTCGTTCCGGTGAGTTCCCGTCCTTGGTCGTGATGGACCTTCTCGATAACAAGGAAGAGGCGCGGCGGCCGTCCCGACGTATGGTAGGTACCATTCCCTGTTAGGTGGCGGAACCAGGTGATCTCTTTTGGTGTTGTCTCTTCGTTCTTTTCTGGATTCGGCTTGTACCGAGGTTAGCCAGTGAGTTGGTCCATTGAGGTCGTCCTCGTCTGCTTGAACCTCGACACAATAAGCATTATTAATTTCATCCCAAGTGGTTGGAGGATACTTCATCAATCGGCTCAACAATTTTCTAGTTGCTCTTAAACCATCTCTATTCAGCCTGTTCTGGAAAGCTGCGGCCGCCACCCCTTTGGATACGTTCGGCAGAGTCATCCTTACTCTGTTGAAACGGGCAAGGAAGTTCCTTAGTCCCTCTCCCAAGGACTGCTTAATGGCGAATATGTCGTTTACTCTTGCTTCGGCCTTCTTTGCTCCGGCATGGGAGGTTACGAACTTATTGACCGTTTCCTCGAAAGGTTCTATGGAGCGGGCTGGTAGCTGTGAATACCATATTAATGCCCCTCCTGTCAGGGTTTCACCAAACTTCTTCAGCAAAATAGAGGACACTTGTTCCTTGGTGAGGTCTTTGCCTTTCACGGCGGTGACGTAGTGAGTCACATGATCCTCAGGGCCGGTCGTTCCATTGTATATGAGTTAAGCCAGCATTTTGAAGGTGTTTGGTATGGCATACAGGCTGCGCCATCGCTGTACGGTTGCTCTACGAACCTGCCGGTGTCCCTTTTTGGCAGCAGCTTAGGAGCACCCGGTATCTTGTTAACTCTTTCTTGGTGTTCTTTCATCTAGTCCCACAATGCTTTATTTTAATTCTCCATTTCTTCCATCCTCTTTAGAATGGCAGTGAGGGCGATGTCACCTATACTGTTATTAATATTATGAGTTATACCTGTCATTGGAGGGTTTAGTCGGTTGCACTGCTCATCTGTTTGTTGTGTCATGCAAGCTCTTGCAATTTCTACAGTCGTTCCTGGAGCGTGTTTGTTGAGGACGCTTGCTAGCATGTCGGTCAGCCATTCTTCAAGGAGGTTTTTTTACAGCTAGAGGTCCCTTTTCCGCTAGATTTTGTTATGCTGCAATATGGGGGAGGCGACCTCTCTCGACTAGGGGACGCTCTGGGTGTCACATCCTCGCCTACTATTTCATAGTTTTCTTTGATGACATTATTGAGGTTGGTTGGGAAGTCACTTGTTATTTTAGTCCTTTCTCCTTGGTTACCTGCCATGGAATTAGTGAATGTTCTTTCTGGCAATGATGAATAATGGTCAATCGTTTGAATATCTGAGTTAATCTCGGATCAAGTGGAAAAGTGTAGACAAGAATCTTAATGAAAAGGTGATGTTTGTATGCTTGCAATAAAATCTGATTCTCTATCTAAAGTTAAAGTATATTTTTACAAATGGATATCACATATCCCACATCATTGGGTTTCTTTCTATTTATAGGGAATATGTTCCTAAAAAACCCTAATAGTACAAGTACAGAGAATATCCACTAGAATATTCTATTTAATGTTCTATCTTGAAACTAGCCGTTATAACTCTGTCAAGAGTACTCGACCTCGGCCTTGATCCTTGCTGACTCCTCGACTTCAGCCCTTGTTAACTCTTCAACTACAGACTTCGCTGTTTCTTAGATCATTTCGACATACGACGACCTGGGAACGTTTGCCCCAGTATTATCTTGGCTTAAATATTCTAAAGATAGATTTTGACCCATACTATCATATGCTAAAATTACCTTTTTCTCTTTATTTTTACATTTATTATAGTTATAATTGATCACTTTTCATTCAGGCAGTTCGAGAATACTATTAACACAGTGAAGAATCATATGCCACATGAAATGCTTTTGGATCCGAAGGCACTTTTCCTCATAGACGGAAATGAGTATATACTTTAATTTAGAAATTTCATTTTCTAAGATGATAACAACTACTAGATAAAGATTCCTAGTTTAGACTCAAAAACTTGGAGGAACAAAACGTTGTCAGATATAATTAGTGGAATACATTCTTAGAAGGAGTAAACTCTTTAATCGCAGAACATGTTGCGCGAATTCAATACTTGCTCTTCTTTATGCACTAGATATATTATTTACCCGTAAAATGGTACAGTTGAATTTATACGTGGTTTCTAGACAAGTGAATTAATTTGATCCTTAAATAATAAAATAATTAAGAAATGCGGAATACTTAGCCTTGAAATGAAGGTAAAATCACGAAAACAGTAATTCCGGGGGCAGAGCTTTCGGGCACAACAGTGATGAAAATAAGGAACAAGAAAGTAAAATTATGTAATGCTTTTGATCGATTATAGCGTAAATTTTCCAGAAAAGTCGTGTCCTCTACAATGATAATAGAGCTCACTATTTTTAGCTACACCTAGGGAACAAGGTCTTAGGATCAAGCCCTTCTTTAATGTCAATTATGAGGTCCATTGATCAAGGTGTAACGGTGAGCCTAAATGACAAATTCTCTGTAACGGACAACACACTAAATGCTGTAGAATATCCTCTATTAAATGTTACCGGTCGAAGGGTATGTGTTACATCTTTACGAGTGTCGTTCTTTTTGGTGACAAACGGGATAACTGCCTTCGGTTCTAACTATCCCCCGCCTTAAGTTCCATGTGTCATTCTCTTAAATGGCCACGTATCATAACATATTTTACCGTTTATAGATAGTCCCATATTTTTCGATGACATAAATTTGTGTCATCGCGAAGTTGGTAGAAACACTCTTTTTGGCGGGAACTACTATGATTCCTTCTGAAAAGCTTCTGATGGTTTATTAGATGCATGTCTCTCCGTATTTGATGCCCTGAACACGCGTCATCATAGCGTTTGCCGGTTATTGCGGTAATCATGGCCACAAATTTAGCCGCCAAAACCTTTACTTATACGCATCAACCTTCTTCACTCATACTCCATAACTCGTCAAACTCTCTAAAACTCTCTTTATTGTTCTTCAACCTTTATTTAACTTCCTTCAAATGAAAAATCTTTTCCTTCATCAATAACATATAATGGTTTCTTCTTCAACAGTGGGCACCATCATCCCTAGAAGTCTTGTTACAATATAAAAACTTCGAAGAGAAATTCCCTTCAGCTAACCCTTGCATGTAGGCCGTTGGCAGATACTCTTCTTCCATCCGTCCTTCCAGTAGTTCTGTTGTGAAGGAAGATTACCGCTGCCAAGATTTGGTCATTGTTTCTCCTGATCTAACAGAGCGAGTAACCCTACCCAGGGAGGGTTTTACATACTTTTACGTGTATCCCTTTATTTTGTGTGTGGTTTCTTTGAGTGGAGAGCTTGACTCCGTTATTGCAGAGTTATGCCTCTGCTACCAAGTGTATTTGGCATAAGTAAGTACTTCTGTGTGGAGGACGATTGCTAGCCTTCGACGTTTGTGCCAAGAGACGGGAGAGGAGCTATCCTTAGCTCATGTGATGAATCTCTATTCCCCCAAAGTCTTTCGCGGTGAAATGATAAATTTCAGCAAACGTGGCCACCATGCTCTATTATCTAGCATCGATGATGAAAACAATCGTGGGTGGATGGAACGGTACGTTGTAGTTTCCACCAATGATATAACTCCGGTAACGGCTTCATCCTTTTTGAAATCATGGAACCGCACTCGTAAGCTCCTTATTCTGTATCTCTTTTATTAGGGATTCCTTCACCTTTTGCCTATTTCAGCAACTCGATGGGTTCCACCTAGGGTTGAAGGCTTGGCCCAGTGGGTCCAGAATATCTTGGATGTTACTACGCCTCAAACTCGCACATGGAGAGAAATGGTCCTCAAATACGGGTGAACGGCCAAATATCATGGTAATTAAACTCGTCTCCTTTTTGCTTTTTACGCGAAAAAATTGATTGATCCTTTCTCCCTTTTTTTTTCTTTCTAAAATTAGGTCTACCTGCAGGCTCAGTTGTCGTCCCTGATGAGGACGTTTTGGCTGATTCTGTTGAAGCGGCGAGGATGTTTCAGGAGGTGCTTACTCGAACAAGTGTCTCCAGGCCTGCTTCGGGTATAAGTGTTTCTTCACGGAGTCCTCGGCCGGAGGACAAGCAACTAAAAAGAAGATGCTCCTCTGTGGCCGGGGGAAAGAATAAGAGGGCGAAGACTGTTGCCCCCGAGTCGTCTCCGGAAGTTGTGGTGACTAGCCCTCATCCCGGGCCGATCATAGACGCCGTGATGATCAACGATGATGGAGAAGCTAGTGATGGCAAAGCTTCTCTATATAGAAGACGACGATCCTCATCAACTCAACATAATGCCCAACCTGTTGAGTTAGTTACATTAACCGAGGATGATGTCTAGGCACTTTGGGGGGAGTTTCAGATGGTAGAAAAAGCCAACTCTCGTTTCCGGGTTCCAGTCATTGTTCCCAACATTGTTGGGCTGAGTACCGGGTCCCTGCCATCTTTGGTTGGCGAGTAACCAACAACTAGCATTGCGTTTATCGCAGGTGCTTCTCACCCTTCATCGCCATTAGCTTCATCTCCTTCTTCACCAACTCTTCCATCAGCAACTGCTACATCATTTCCACCGACTGCATCTGTCCGAGAAGAGGATGTTACTCTTCCCAGTCCCCTGTTCATGGGAACTTGGGGCAAAATTATACTGCCCCTATGAAGATCCGCAAAGGAGGAGGAAAGTTACTCTCTCGGTCTCCACCAGATGCAACTTGCTATCCCGGCCGGTGAAACTTGCTAATTATCCGATTCCTTTGGCTTCAGAGCAAGATTGGGGAATGATACAAGATCTCTCGTGAGAATGCTTGTTGAATAATGCCATGCACAATGCCGTAATGGCACATTATTTACTTCCTTTATTATTTTTTCTATTTTTGCCTAAAAATATCATGAGTTTGCCTTTCTTGCTTTGTAGGCCAACTTTCTTGCTTCCGAAGGCCTCCAAAGGTTGATTCTGGAAAAGGAAGAACTTACCTCTACACGGATCAGTTTTTGGCCGAGTGGTAGCAAACTACCATTCGCCTCTCAGAATTGGAAGCCAAAGCTGCTAAGGCTGTTGTATTGGAGACTCATTTGCAGTAAAGCGAGCAAGAAGTGGTAACCCTAAGCCAAGAGATTGGCCCACTAAGGGTTAAATTTGATGAAGCCAGGGCCAAATGGGCTAAGTACATAATGTCGTTCTTGCTGCAACCGACCGCGAGGCTGCCTTCCCTGAAAGATTGACCAACTTGGAGGCAGCTTTGAACTCTAAAACTGAAGGGCTTGTTGTTGCGGGGATGAAACATACTCAGCTGGAGGAGAAGTATAAGAAGACTATTGAGCATAATAGGCTCTTTAGTTCAGCTGTCCGTGACCTTGATGTTAGCCTCAGATTTGTTAGATCCGCCCGGGAAAACCTTTCTGCCGGGGTAACCCAACTCAAAGAAAAACTTAAGCGCCGAGCGACTTCCCTCATTGGAGAGAAAACTTACGTTATGTACAGCATGAGGAGAGAAACCTTATAAGAGGCCAAAACTGGTATCATTGACTTTGATGCTAAAATTGCTAAGGCGCATGAGCTTGAGTTAGCTACTAAAAGTGGTCTCCTGGAAGAGCCTGTTGCTTTGGTTCTTCTGGTTCTGGTTTTGAAACTTCGGGAACTGAAGAGGAAACAAAAGGTGAAGATGTTGAAGGCCAAACTGATGAAGGCCGCGGACACTTCTCTTCCTCCCAGTTCCGAAGATGCAGCAATTTAACTTTTATTTTTCTCCAACTTTTGTATCCGTGCCACTTTGGCACGTTATTGTAAATAAGGACATCTTTTTGCTCAAGTATTGTTTGAGTCTTTCTTTCATTTGATCGTTTATGGAAGTTTTGCAATCTCTTTTTTCTTTTGCCTAAGTATTTTGCGCAAGTTTTACTGTTTGCGTCTTATTATGTAAAGCATTAGGTGTATTTTTCCCCGAAAGCATTTTGATTCGGGGCATAAGTTCTTCTGAAATCAACCTTTTAACGTGAAGGTTTTTATAAGAGAGGGCCCTCTTATGTTTACGGTGCTCTTGAAGAGGAGTCTCCTGTTCATTAGGGCACTAACATTTGAAGTACTTATTTAACTTTCAAATGATAAAGTTAATTCATCGATCAGACAAGAAACAAGATGAAAAATAAAAGGACTTTATTTTATTCCTTTCGTTTTCAAAAAGTACATAAGCATTCGTTATATTAAAGAGAAATTGTCATTTCTTGTAACTAATTCATACAACATGTTTCTACTGGGCTGGTCGCGCAGTCCCTGGTCCCGATGACATAATTATGTTCTCGGTTTTCGTACTTCAATCGACGTGGCAATCATTGTTGTTGCATTCTCATATCATCCCCCCAGTGTTCTAATGTGAATTGGAATACTGGGAATCCTGCACTTTCGAAGATCCCACTAATGAATTGCTAGACAATCTTCTTCTCGATAACAAACTTCGCTTCCCCTTAGAAATTTATGCTATCGAGCAAAAGACTATCTAACAATCCTCTAGTGGTTTACACTTGTGAATGGTCGGATAACCTTTGCTGGATAGCAAACTCCTTTTCCTGGTGGGAACTTTGCTATCGAGCCAAAGATTATCTAACCGCCCCGGAGTGGTTCTTCTCTTGTGTGCCTTCCTATTAAAGGTCTTATTGTTGCCGTTGAACTTTCTTCGTAGTATGCTTTTCGTTGTTGCCTCATTAAAAACCTTGCCAGAAAAAAAAAATTAGACGAAGGGAAAAAGAGTGCAGCACATACTTTCAGTACAGGCGATGTTTGTTAGCAATAATATCTTGAGGTGCGCCACGTTTCAGTTGCTTGGCAACTTTTCTCCACTCTGATTCTCTAAATCGTATGAACCTTTCTCGGCGACAGCTGAAACCCGATAGGGGCCTTCCCAGGTTGGACCTAACTTCCATGTGTTAAGTTCCCGGGTGTTCTGAGTTACTTTCCTTAGAACCAAATCTCTCACTGTGAAATAACAAAGATTGGCTCTTCGATTGTAATATCTTTCCATTCTCTGCTTCTGTGTCGCCAGCCTTATATGTGCCAAGTTCCTGCGCTCATAGAGTAACTCCAAGTTAACTAACATTGCTTCGTTGTTCACTTCTTCGCTTGCCTGGAAATACATTAAGGTAGGCTCCCCTACTTCCACCGAAAGTAAGGCTTCCTCTCCGTACAGAAGGGAAAAAGGAGTTTTCCCTGTGCTCGATTTAGCCGTCATTCGGTATGCCCATAAAACTCTAGGTAGTTCCTCAGGCCATTTACCTGTGGCTGCTTCCAACCTTTTTTTTGAGGTTTTATATAATCATTTTGTTCGTTGACTCCGATTTACCATTTGCGCTTGGATGATAGGGTGAAGATATGATTCTCTTTATTTTCAAATCTTCAAGGAACTTTGAGATCTTTGTGCCGATAAATTGCGGCCCATTATCGCATGTTATTTCTTTTGGTATTCTGAATCTGCAGTTTATGTTATCCCACAAGAAATCCACCACTTCGCATTCGCCGATCTTCTGATAAGGACCTGCTTCCACCCACTTAGAAAAATAGTCAGTTAAAATCAGAAGAAATCTTACCGTACCGGGAGCCAGCTGCAGTGGTATAACGATGTACATCCCCCATTTCATGAACGACCACGGAGACATAACTGAATGTAGTGGTTCTGTCAGTTGATGTACCAGGGGTGCGTAGCATTGGCACTTATCGCATTTTTGTACGAAAGCTTTGGCATCTTGTTCCATGCGGGGCCAATAATATTCCGCCCTTACCGGTTTTAGCACAAAAGAATTTGCGCCCGAATGGTTTCCACATATCCCTTCGTGGACTTCTCGCATAACGTAATTAACTTTGGATGCTCCAAATCATTGGGCCAGTGGGCCTTGGAAAGATTTTCTGTACAATTGGCCTCCTTTGAAGCTATACCGTGCTACTTTGACACGCAACGCCGGGGATGTCTTGGAATCTTCGGGCAATTTTCCGTGCTCGAAATAATCGATGATCTCATTCCTCCAGTCCCAGACCAAATTAGTAATATTTACCTCATGGTAGCTATCTGCATCCAGGATCGAGTGCATCATTTGTACTACCGTCCCGGACTCTGCTCCCCTTTATTTATGTTGATGAACCAAGGTTATCCAGTGCATCCATTTCTGCATTTTCTTCCCTCGAGATATGAGTAATCGACCACTCCCGGAATCGATCCAAACAGAGCCTGGACCTTCACCACGTATTGTTGCATGTGTTCCTCTTTGGTTTCGAAGATCCTGTAGACCTGATTTACCACCAACTGTGAGTCGCACTTGATTTCTAAGACCTCGAAATCTAGTCTCCGGGCCAGTTCGAGTCCTGTAATCAAAGCCTTATACTCTACTTCATTGTTAGTTAAAGGGATCGTTCTGATGTCTTGCCTTAGGGTTTCCCCTGAAGGCATAGTTAATACTATGCCGAGCCCGAACCCTTTTACGTTGGAGGCTATGTCCGTAAATAAGGTCCAAACTCCCGATGTCGATTCTGACAGCATTACTGCCTCCTTGTTGCTAGAGGCAGAAATTCCGGACTGAAATCGGCCACAAAGTCAGCCAAGACTAGTGACTTAATCACAGTTTTTGGTTTATATTCTATGTCGAATTCACTCATTTCGACGGCCCATTTATCCAACCTCGAGAGTTCGGGTTTATGAAGGATGTTATGCAAGAGAAATGTGGTCACCACAACTATAGAGTGACATTGGAAGTAGGGCCTCAGCTTCCGAGCGGCGACTACGAGAGCTAAGGCCAGCTTCTCTAAAGGCGGGTAGTGAGTTTCTGCTCCCGTTAAAATTTTACTAACGTAATAAATGGGAGATTGCGAACCTTTGTCCTCACGGACTAAAATTGCACTTACCGCTGTTTCCGAGACTATGAGGTAGACCAACAGTGTTTCTCCTTCATTTGGTTTCGAAATTAATAGAGGGCTTGACAAGTAACTTTTCAAATCTCTCAAAGCCCGTTAGCACTCCGGGGTCCATTCGAAGTTGTTTTTCTTTTTGAGTAGTGCAAAGAAACGGTGGCATTTCTCTGATGACCGGGAAATGAACCTACTCAAAGTGGATAATCTCCCCGTGAGCCTTTGGACTTCTTTCACGCTTGACAGCTGGTTCGGGATGTCTTTAATGGCCTTGAGGATTTTGGGGTTTACCTCAATCCCCCTTTGCGATACCACAAATCCTAGGAACTTGCCGGAGCTGACCCTGAACGCGCACTTCTCAGGGTTAAGTTTCATGTTGTGCTTCCTTAGGATGTCAAACGTTTCTTGCATATGCTTAAGGTGGTCACTTGCATTCAAAGACTTAACGAGCATATCGTCTATATAAACTTCCATAGTTTTCCCTATTTGTTTTTCAAACATCTTGTTTACGAGCTGCTGATAAGTGGCTCAGGCATTCTTCAACACGAAAGGCATCACATTATAGCAATATGTGCTAAAATTTGTTATAAACAAAGTCTTTTACTGATCCTCCGGGTTCATCTTAATTTGGTTGTACCCGGAATAAGCATCGAGGAAACTCAATAACTCGTGTCGGCCGTCACATCAACCATTTGATCGAGGTTTGGCAGTGAGAACGAGTCTTTTGGGCATGTCTTATTCAAATCCTTATAATCTGCACACATGCAAAATTTATTGTTCTTCTTAGGAACTACTACTATATTAGCTAGCCAGTCTGGATACTTTACCTCTCGGATCGAACCGACATCAAGTAAACGAGTTACCTCTTCTTTGACGAATTTATTTTTGGCCTCCGCAATAGGGCGCTTCTTTTGTTTTATCAGAGGGATGTTAGGATCCAAACTTAGCTTGTGTATGGACATCTCGGTTGGGATACCTGTCATGTCCGCATATGACCACGTAAAACAACCGATATTTAATTTAAGAAATTCAATAAAGCCAAACCTGAGCTCGGGGTGCAGTCCTGTCCCCAAGTAGAATTTCCTTTATAAGAACGTTTCAAACAATGCAACTTGCTTGAGCTCTTCCGCGGTGGAGTTTGTTGCTTCCGTCTCCTCTGGTACCTGGAAATACCTTGGCAGATGAGAAGATTCTGACGCCTCTACTCCCGGACAAACTTCATTTGATTCGGGAGCGAACGCCGATTCCTGTAGTTGCTATGCCGCGTGCTCCTTCCCTTTGATACTGGAGACCGAAATCGCATTAATCTCACTTGCGCCAGTTGGTCGCCCCTTATTTGTTTAATTCCGTCGGGCACTGGAAATTCCAGCAACTGATAATGTGTTGACGATACAACTCTCATCTCGTGCAACCATGATCTTCCTAGAATAATATTATATCCCATATCACCATCCACCACTTCAAAAAGAGTCGTTTTCATCACTCCTTCAGCGTTCATGGGCAACAAAATCTCTCCTCGAGTTGTCACACTCGCGAGGTTGAATCCGGCGAGGAGTTTTATGGCAGGAATGATGCTTCCGGTGAGTTTATCTTGATTCAATACTCTCCATTGTATGATATTGGCCAAACTTCCTCGATCCACTAGAACACGTTTGATTTTAAAGTCTAGCACATTTAAAGAAATTACCAATGTGTCATTGTGCGGTGCCAATAATCCCTCTGCGTCCTCCTCCGCAAAAGTGATGTCGTCTTCAGCAACTTCCCGGAGTCTCTTGCTATGGGTTATTGATACTTTCGTCTTTTTTGCTGCCAAGAAGGTGACTTTGTTGATATCGTTCCCCCTGAAGATCACGTTGATCATCTGGCACAGGGGATCTTCTTCCTAATTTCGAGGGTTCCGCGTCATCTCGGTTGCGACCGTAGTTATTCTTGGCCCGGTCACTTGAGAATTCTTTTATATGCCTATTCTTCAATAGTGTCACCACTTCTTCCCGGAGATGTCGGCAGTCCCAGTACGGTGGCCATTCGTCGTGTGGCATTCACACAACAAGTTGGGATCCCTATGGCTGGGATCAGATCTCATTAGCTTCGGGAACCGTGCTTCTTTGATGTTTCTCATAGCCGATACCAACTCTACTACACTGATGTTGAAATTGTTTTCTGAAAGCCTGGGGTAGGAAGGATCCCGCGTACCTTCCGCTTCTTTGTCCTACAATGATCTATTGTTCCGACCGTGATCAGTCCTTCTATCAGTAGCAAACCTGTCTACTGACCTGAAGCATCTTCCACAGCCTTTGGTCCGTTCGTAGGGCAAAAACTGGCCACTTGAAAACCGGTTGTCCGTGTCGAAATCATCTTTTGCTTTTTCTTTACTCTTCTCCCTTCCTTTTGCCGACGACGGGAAGCCAACCTGATCATTTTCGATCCATATCTTTGACTCGTACTATTTGTGGACATCCGCCCAAGTCGTTGGTTGGAACTCAAGCAAGCTTTTATTTAGTTTCCGGGAAGTGTCTGAACTTCTCGGATTCATACCCTTGATGAATGCTTCAGCCGCCCATTCATCTGGAATAGCCGGGAGCAACATCCTCTCCTTTTGGAATCGGAGAACGAACTCTCGTAGAAATTCGGATTCTCCTTGTGCAATTCTAAATATGTTAGCCTTTCGGGCCTGCACCTTTCTGGCCCCGGCGCGAGCCTTAATAAAAGAGTTTGCGAGCATCTCAAAGAAATCTATGGAATGCTCGGATAACAGTGAATACCATGTCAAGTCTCCCTTCGTGAGAGTCTCTCCAAACTTTTTCAGCAAAACATATTCAATCTCATGAGGAGCTATATCATTCCCCTTCACCGCCGTTGTATAGTTGGTAATATGCTCATGAGGGTCTGAAGTTCCATCATACTTTGGCATGTCGGGCATTTTAAACCGCTTTTGGATTAATTCCGGTGCAGCGCTTGGTTTGTACGATACTGAGTATACTTCTTTGAGTTCGGACCTTTCAGCATCGGTGGTGTGCCCGGGATTTGGTCCATGCGAGGATTTACTTCTCTCATAAACTATAAGAGTTCATTCTTGAAGGGATCATTTTCATTACTGGGGCCGGATCCGCTCCCCCTAATCTCATCGGAACCAACCTCGCCCCTCGGGGTATTATTGTCAACCCTCTGCGTTGTTTGATTTGCAGGAGCGCCAGGAGGAACTGGACCTCGTCTATTCACGTTATTGGAAGCCCCCGATAATGCCTGCTTCAACTCCGACATAACCTTATCCTGCCATGTGAGGTGGCCTAGAATGATCGCTTGTTGCTCTTGTAGGACCCTTACCGCATCAATAATATGGGTCGGATACTGGAATCTGCCCAAAAGTCCTGACTTTTTTGAGGCAGGGCTTCGACCCGTATCTAGCCAACTCCTGCTCCTTTTCAGCGTCATCGGTAGTTACCTCCTGAACATGTCGTGGGTACCGTCTGGCGTGGCATCGTTCCCCTCATTATGGGTATCACTGATTGAATCCTCGAGATGAGTCTGGTCTCCTTGAACCTCAGGATTATGTGTGTTGTTAACACCATTATCTGTCATTTCTTATTATGTTTTGCTAAGACAAATAATCAAAACACGTTAGTAAAAGAGGTAATGATCAACTTAATTACACGGCTGTCTAGGCCCCACGGTGGGCGCCAAACTGTTTACCCCTAAAACGGTACAGTTAAATTTATACGTGGTTTCTAGATAAGTTAATTAATTTGATCCTGAAATAATGAAATAATTAAAGAAATGCGCAATACTTAGCCTTGAAATGAAGGTAAAATTATGAAAAACAGTAATTTCGGGGTAGAGCTTTCGGACATAACAGTGATGAAAACAATGAACAAGAAAGTAAAATTATGTAAAGCTTTTGATCGATTATAACGTAAATTTGCCAGAAAAGTCGTGTTCTCTACAATGATAATAGAGCTCACTATTTATAGCTACGCCTAGGGAACAAGGTCCTAGGATCGTGCCCTTCTTTAATGTCAATTATGATGGCCATTAATGAAGGTGTAACGGTGAGCATAAATGACAAGTTCTCTGTAATGGGAAGTGCACTAAATCATGTGGAATATCCTCCACTAAATGCTACCGGTCGGAGGGTATTTGTTGCATCTTTACGAGTGTCGTTCTTTCCGGTGACAAACAGGATAACTGCCTTCGGTTCTAACTATCCCTGCCTTAAGCTCCACGCGTCATTCTCTTAAGCGGCCACGTATCATACCGTATACATATATATATATATAGTTCTTATTGTTCATAAAAATAGGTTTTTACTATATGTTGAGACTTTCAGTATATTTTCCATTAACTCATTAATGCTCCTGCAAAACATCTATTTAGAGTTTAGACGTAAATGTATATCCAATCCTTTCAAGCAGCAAATGCCTAGAATTAGATTGCACCAATTGATGCATCTTGAAGAAACAATCTCTTCGATCGGTGTTTTGTGCATCGGACAATATTAACACTTATTTTTATTACTCTGCAACCTGTTGAATGTTTGTGGTCATTGCTTACCTCATAACTCGTCATATTCTATGATTTAATTAAATAAAACTTAGCATGATGCTCATGGCACGAAGTAAACAGACTGCAAATACTTAAAATCAGGACTCAACTGTAAATGGCTTTGAAAAAGAGGTTATCGGTCAAAGTGCTTAATGAATATGCAACTAGAATATTGTGCGTATTATTCCAAGATGTGATTCAAGATATAAATACAATTACCCTGTATCTAAATAAGGAATGAATGACAGAAGAAAATCCTACAAATCTGCTGCTATATATGGCTATGTACATTACTAAGAAACAAGTCTTCTTTCATTCTTGTAAAAAATATATTTGGCCCAATTACAGTAGACTTATTTTTTTAATCAGATGTTTATTCAGAAAGAGCTCTTGGGAGCTGCCCTACTAATTCCTGTTTTTCTTTTAGGACAGAAGCACATATGTGGTGGTAACGGGATATAATGTACGTGGATCTTGTAATTGAGTAGTAGGAAAGGGTGAAATGCTATTTAGATAAAATGATATACTTATTTTTTAATTTGTTTTGAATGCTATCTTTCTGCCATTAACAAAAAACTGGTGTGAATCCTTCTTCATCTGTAACTTCATTTGATATATCTAAGGAGACTGTAGTTTAATAACATAAAAGAAATGTCATGTTGACAAATAACATTCTACAAGTGTTTGGAACAGATTCGTAGTAAAAAATATATCTTGGCTATCCTGAAGATTATTTGAGTTTTGCTAATTTTAGTCTAGATCCATTAACATAAGCCCCGATGCATTTTAAAGATTTTGGAATGATTTGAGGTCAAAAGTAAATTTTAGAAGTTGATTAGACGTATGGTCATTGAACTCTACCTGCTATAGCACCAAAGCTATTTTGCCACATTAAAAGTATTGAAATTTACCCCCTAAATAGTAAAATGACAAAATTATTTTTCATCGCATAGAAGTAATTGAAATTTCAAATACTTTTTCATTCATAAAATACATCAAGTCAAAACTCACCTATACATAATCTTTTATAAAGCTAATCTAGCATTGTAAATTAAGTGTAAATATTAAAGTGTAGCTCCCTAGATTTATAATTCAACTACAATATAATAGGAAAAGACAGTTAAGGAACACTATCTCTAAAGTAATGTGCGTGGAAAAGAGCAGCAATACTCACAATAATGAATAGCACTGCAAATGTAGCTCATATCTTCTGCCGATCAACATCCATTTTCTTTCTGTCTTTTATTTCTGAAATGGATCAGTATTTGGAAATAAGAAAGAAAGCACAATGAGAAATTACGACAATGAATCAAATTATGAGATTCATGTCTGATAATTGCTAGTCAAATTAATTTTTGAACTGCAAACCATCTATCCAGCAGAAAGATAATATCTGCAATTCGTATAACTTTTTGTATACTCATCAAGTTTACTGACAAGGTCGGTTGCTCTGATGGTAAGCAACCTCCACTTCCAACCAAGAGGTTGTGAGTTCGAGTCACCCCAAGAGCAAGGTGGGGAGTTCTTGGAGGGAAGGATGCCGAGGGTCATTTTGGAAACAGCCTCTCTACCTCAGGGTAGGGGTAAGGTCTGCGTACACCCTCCCCTCCCCAGACCCCACTAGTGAGATTATACTGGCTTGTTGTATCAAGTTTACTAAAAACCTAACAGATTGCTTTCCAAGTTAAAAATTACACGCTAGACGATCACACTGTGCCCGAGGTACATGACGTTTTGCTGCATTTGCTGTCAATGGTAACTGGTAAACTAGCTATTCAGAGCCCCAGTTGAAGTTGATACAACCGATTTCTCTAAACAAGAGATTACGAAGGATATTTATCGTCCTGAGCCAACACGGACGGATACAGGTACACACATTGCGGATTAATGTACCTTCATAGACCTTGACTTTTACATGGTTTCCAATAGTATAAGCCTGCCGATAAGTTTTAACTTCACCTTCCATGTCTGCCGAAGCCACCAGAAAGAGATTTTGAGATGTCGGCGCAAAACCCTAACGGAGATAACAACTAATGAGGGAAGGACGACATACCGTACTAATTATTGTTATTGAATATGGGAAAAGATTGGCATCCCATATTTTATTATAAAGAATAGTTGGGGCCTTAACGAGTATGCACGTGTCGTGCGGGATGTGGTATTTACATTTATCCAAGATATGTGAAGTAGATACTAAAACAGTAGGAGTATATTTATTTAAAATCAATGACTAGCATAAATTAAAGATAGATATTTCTTCTGATAAATTTATTTATTAATTCTTCTAAAACACATGCACATGATTAAATTCGTAATCACACGCGAGTTGTATTCATGGCTATTAAAACAGTTTCTCAAAAAAGCTATAGAAAAAAAATAAGCTTACTGTATCTATTTGTGCAAACGGTTCTATTGTACATATTATAGCAATGCAAGCAATAAAAAGGGACTACATAATCAAACAAACTAGGAAATTTTACATCCTATAGCTAACTACTGCACCCTATTTATTATAAATCAAAATATTTTTAAAATATTATTACTTATAGCTACCTTTTATATTATATAGCAAAATACACATTTAATATGTATACTATAGTATAAGCGTGAAATACGCCAGTTACGTTCTCTTTCCTCCTTCAATTAGCACACGATGTTTCTCTCTCTAAGCAAAATTCTCAAATCAAATTCAAGCGTGAATTTCTCTCCATGAATCCACCACAATTTTGCTCCTAAAATCGTGGTTCCTCACAAATTGGTAAAGTTTTTGGGTAGTTGTTTCTTACTAGCTTCTCTGCCATTCTTCTTTTTCTCTTTATTCTCCTTTTAATTTCCGCCATTGTTAGGGTTTTCAGAAGAAACTTCAATTTTTGATATTAATGATTGATTTAAGCACGCCGAAAAGGGTTACATGAGGTATACCCACTCAAGCCCTCAATTTTGATGGATCATCTTTTGATTTGCGCATCATTCAAGGGGAAGCTGTATAATATATCTTTTTTATATATACATAGACTCAATTTATTTATTTATTTTTTAAACAATATACATTTGGAGATATCTGGGTGTTTGTCCTCATACAATGAATTAAGTTTGTACAAAGTTTTTTTGTTGTTGTGTATATAGTTGTATTTATCTGTATTTGAATTTAGAAAATAACTATTTTGAATGCACTAATAGTACTATATCACTATTCTTATGATTCAAGCTTTGTATTTTGTCTCTACTGTATTTTGAATACTATGCAAATAATGTATTCAAATACACTTGTATTTATTTGTATTTGAAGTTAGAAACCTTAAATTTTGAATACACTGAAAGTATTGTAACCACCTAGTTGTATTTATCTGTATTTCAAGCATGTATTTACTTTTGTGGTGTTTGTATGCAGGAATTAAAATTCTTTGTTAAACACCCTCCTACTTCATTTAAGTATTTACTCAAGCATATACAGAGTATTTGAGCACATGTGGATTGGTTCCACAAACAACCTTTGATTCTAATTTATTCCGGTAAAGATGTGGTGCACTCCTTTGGGACTATGCTATGCGGAAGTTAGATGTTGAGGCGATAAGCGATGATAGCATCATCCAAGTCAACCATGTCACTTAAGTTCAAATTCTCATGTTCAGGACTCAAAAATTTTATTTCTTTCAATCTTTTGCATAAACAAAGAAACTGTGGTGCTCATATTAAAGAAAAACAAAGAAGAAAATGGGAGGTGCCTAACTTTGTTGACAACTTTGTTGAACAAAATGGGAGGTGCCTAACTTTGTTGACAACTTTATTGAAGAAAATGGGAGGTGCCTAACTTTGTTGACAACTTTATTGAAGAAAATGGGAGGTGCCTAACTTTGTTGACAACTTTATTGAAGAAAATGGGAGGTGCCTAACTTTGTTGACAACTTTATTGAAGAAAATGGGAGGTGCCTAACTTTGTTGACAACTTTATTGAAGAAAATGGGAGGTGCCTAACTTTGTTGACAACTTTATTGAAGAAAATGGGAGGTGCCTAACTTTGTTGACAACTTTATTGAAGAAAATGGGAGGTGCCTAACTTTGTTGACAACTTTATTGAAGAAAATGGGAGGTGCCTAACTTTGTTGACAACTTTATTGAAGAAAATGGGAGGTGCCTAACTTTGTTGACAACTTTATTGAAGAAAATGGGAGGTGCCTAACTTTGTTGACAACTTTATTGAAGAAAATGGGAGGTGCCTAACTTTGTTGACAACTTTATTGAAGAAAATGGGAGGTGCCTAACTTTGTTGACAACTTTATTGAAGAAAATGGGAGGTGCCTAACTTTGTTGACAACTTTATTGAAGAAAATGGGAGGTGCCTAACTTTGTTGACAACTTTATTGAAGAAAATGGGAGGTGCCTAACTTTGTTGACAACTTTGTTGAAAATGCCTAACTTTGTTGATAACTTTGTTGAAGAAAATAGGAGGTGCCTAACTTTGTTGAAATATTATAGGACTAAATCAACAACAAGACATATTCTTTGTAGTAGTTGAATGGCATCTATTACTATAAATAGAGGCCTCCATTCTTCATTTCAATCACACCAAAATAAGTGAGAAGCAATAGAAGTTAGAGAGAGTAACCCACAGATTGTAGTCTGTGAGATAAATAATGAGTAATATTATAGTGAAATATTTTAAATAAAGAGTGTTATTTCTTTCAATATTATAGTAGTCTCTTGACACTATTAAGTTGTAATATTATAGTGGTTATATTGCTCCGCTCGGGTATTGTATTTTACCCATTAAAAGAGTTGGTGCCGTTATTACTCTCTTATGTTGTTATTATTTGTTGTGGATATTATTTCTGGGCGTGATTATTATTTTTCCCAACAACGTGGTATCAGAGCCATGGCAAATAATGGTACGCTATCTTTTCAGTACCCCCGTCTCACAAAAGATAATTATGAGAAATGATGTCTACGTATGAAAGCCATTCTTGGCTCTCAGGATGTGTGGGAAATCGTAGATAGAGGGCATGAAAAACCCGATAATGAGGAAGCTCTGCCTCAAAATAAAAAAAAAGTCTTGGCAAAGACAAGAAAGAAGAATCAACAAGCCTTCACGCTCATCCATCAATGTCTAGATGATGCCATGTTCGAGAAGGTGGCAAATTCTACCACCTCAAAGGAAGCTTGGGAGATTTTACAAAATTCTGTTCAGGAGTTGACAAGGTGAGGAAGGTAAAACTTTAAACTCTAAGGGCTGATTTTGAAGTTTTAAAAATGAAAGAATCCGAATGCATTTCAGATTATCGTTCAAAAGTGAAGGCTGTTGTAAATCAATTAAGAAGATATAAGGAGGACATAAAAGATGTCTGTATGGTAGAAAAGATCCTTCGCACTTTAACACCTAAATTTGATTTTATGGTGTGTGCTATTGAGGAGTCTAAAGATTTAGACTCTATGATGGTAGAACAATTGGAGGGTTCTTTAAAGGCCCATGAAGAAAAGATCAAGAGGAGACAAGAAGTGCCATTGGAGCAACTTCTTAAAACTCAGGCATCCTTCAAAGATTATGGAGGTAAAAAGAGCTATCGAGGGAATGGATGGGGACGAGGCCGTGGCAGTCATGGAAGAGGAAGAAGCAACGCTAACAACTTCAACAATGAAGTTAAAATCCACTAGACATTCAGAGGTCGTGGTCGTGGACATAGAGGAGGAAGAGGACGTGGCTACTACCAAAAAAATAATGGACAAAGGCATGACAAATCTAAAATTGAGTGTTATAATTGTCATAAATTTGGCCATTACTGTTGGGAATGTCGTAGCAATGTTGAAGAAAAAGCTAACCTTGTTGACGACAAGAAAGAAGAAGTTGAGTCAACGTTGTTGATGACACTCAAGGAAGAAGACAAGGATGATTGCAACTCATGGTATTTGGACAATGGAGCAAGCAATCATATGTATGGATGCAAAAAGAAGTTTGTGGAGATCAATAAAACTGTGAGAGGTAATGTGTCCTTTGGAGATACCTCAAAGATTCAAATTGAAGGGATAAGTACGATTCTGATCTCCTGTAAAGATGGTAGTCACAAGTTAATTCAAGATGTTTATTATGTCCCAAAATTAAAAAGTAATATTTTGAGTTTGGGCCAACTTCTTGAAAAGGAATATGACATCCACATGAAAAATATGCATATTTGGCTTAGAGATTCAAGTGGAATTCTAATTGCTAATGTGCATATGGCTAAGAATAGATTATTCTCTCTGAATCTTAAGACAATTGATGCAAAGTGTTTGAAGGCTAATGTGCAAGATGAATCATGGTGTTGGCACATGCGATTGGGGCACTTAAATTTTGAAGCGCTCAAATCAATGGGAGAAAAGAACATAGTGCATGGTATACCATAAATAAGCCATCCCAATCAATTGTGTGAAGCTTGTCTTCTTCAAAAACATGCAAGGAGGAGTTTACCAAAGGAGGCCATGTCAAGATCAACCAAGCCGCTTCAGCTTGTTCACACTGATCTGTGTGGACCAATCAATCTACCTTCCTTTGGTAAAAGTAAATACTTTCTACTTTTCATTGATGACTTTAGTACAAATACTTGGGTTTATTTCTTGAACCAAAAATCTAAAGCTTTTGCTACTTTTAAAAATTTCAAAGTACTTGTACAAAACAAAAGTGGCTATGAAATAAAAGCTTTAAGGTCCGATAGAGGAGGCAAATTCACTTCAAAAGAATTTAATAACTTTTGTAAATCTCATGAAATTCGTCGCCCTCTAACGCGTACCTTATTCACCCCAACAAAATAGAGTTGCAGAGAGAAAGAATCAAACAATTCTTAATATGGCTAGATGTATGTTAAAAGCTAAGAATATGCCCAAGGAATTTTGGGTAGAAGCTGTATCTTGTGCAGTTTATTTAAACAACAGGTCTCCAACAAAGAAGGCTAGAGATCAAACCCCTCAAGAAGCATGGAGTGGAAGAAAGCCAAGTGTCAAGCACTTGAGAATCTTTGGGAGCATAGCCTATGCTCACGTGCCACATCAAGGGAAAGCAAAGCTTGACGATCGAAGTGTTAAGCATGTGTTTGTTGGCTATGATACGAGTTCAAAAGGCTACAAGATATACAACCCAAGTAGTGGCAAGATAGTGGTAAGTCGCGATATTGAATTTGATGAAGAATTGGCATGGAACTGGGAAGCTCAAGAAGAAACTTCATATGATTTTCTTCCATACTTTGGTGATGAAGAAGAACCAGAGACCGTGGAACCTGTGCAGGATACAACTCCACCTCCTTCTCCAACAAATGTTGCATATCCCTCGTCTCAAGAAAGTTCAAATGAACAACCGCAAAGGACAAAGAGTATTCAAGAGCTCTATGAGGACATAGAGGAAGTTACTAATTTTGATTTTTTATATTGTCTCTTTGCTGATAGTGAACCAATGAACTTTGATGAATTTGTTGAAAACAAAAGATGGAGACAAGCCATGCAGGAGGAGATCGAGTCAATAGAGAAGAACAAAACTCGGGAGTTAACAACACTTCCAAGGGTCATCGAGCAATTGGAGTTAAATGGGTGTACAAGGCAAAGAAAAATGCTGATGGAGATGTGGAGAGATACAAGGCACAACTTGTGGCTAAAGGCTACAAACAAAGGCAAGATATTGATTATGAAGAAATCTATGCACCTGTTGCCCGCATGGAGACGGTTCATTTGTTTATCTCTTTGGCGGCGCAAATGAAGTGGAAGATCCATCAACTAGATGTCAAGTCAGCTTTTTTTGGCTATCTCGAAGAAGAAATCTATGTTTAACAACCATTGGGCATTGTGGTCAAAAACCATGAAGATAAAATATTGCGGTTGAAGAAAGCTTTATATGGATTAAAGCAAGCCCCACGAGCATGAAATAGTTGCATCGACAAATATTTTCAAGACAATGGGTTTACTCGTTATCTCTATGAATATGCTCTTTAACTTAAAGTTCATACTAATGGAGATATCTTATTTGTTTGTCTTTATGTTGATGATCTTATTTTCACGGGTAATAACCCAAGTTTGTTTGAAGATTTTAAGAAAGATATGTCTCGTGAGTTCGAGATGACAGATGTAGGGTTCATGTCATACTACTTGGGCCTAGAAGTGAAGCATATGGAGAATAGAATTTTCATCTTTCAAGAAAGCTATACAAAAGAGATCTTGAAGAATTTCAGCATGCTCGATTGCAACCCCGTGAACACACCGATGGAGAGTGGGACAAAATTGTCCAAGTTTAATGAAGGAGAAAATGTGGATCCCACATTTTTCAAAAGTCTTGTGGGAAGTTTGAGGTACTTGACTTGTACCAGGCCAGGTATACTCTTTGCAGTTGGAGTAGTAAGCCGCTTTATGGAAGCTCCTACCTCCACCAATTTGAAAGTCACTAGAAGAATTCTTCGTTACCTAAAAGGTACGATCGACTTTGGGTTATTTTATTCTTCTTCTAATGATTTTAACCTTATGGGATTTTGTGATAGTGATTATGCGGGAGATATTGATGATAGAAAAAGCACAACTGGCTTTGTGGTTTTCTTGGGTGATTCTGTTTTTCTTGGAGTTCAAAGAAATAGTCCATAGTTACTCTCTCGACTTGTGAAGCCGAATATATAGCAACAACATCATGTACCTGTCATGCTATTTGGCTAAGAAGATTATTGAAGGAGCTCAATTTGCCACAAATTAAAGCTACAAAGATTTGTATTGATAACAAACCTGCGCAGGCACTCGCCAAGAATCCAGTGTATCATGATCGAAGCAAGCATATAGATACAAGTTATCACTTCATCAGAGAGTGCATTTCCAAGAAGGAAGTCAAGCTCAAATATGTGAAGTTTCATGATCAGGCTGCAGATATATTTACAAAACCTCTTAAGTTTGAGGATTTTCAGAGATTGAGATCAAGTCTTGGAATGAAAAAGAAAAATCAAAGTTAAGGGAGAGATTTGTGGGGCTCATATTAAAGAAAAACAAAGAAGAAAATGGGAGGTGCCTAATTTTGTTGACAACTTTGTTGAAGAAAATGAGAGGTGCCTAACTTTGTTGAAGAAAATGTGAGGTGCCTAACTTTGTTGAAAAATTATAGGACTAAATCAACAACAAGACATCTTCTTTGTAGTAGTTGAATGACATCTCTTACTATAAATAGAGGCCTCCATTCTTCATTTCAATCACACCAAAATAAGAGAGAAGCAATAGAAGTTAGAGAGAGTAATCCACCGATTGTAGTCTGTGAGATAAATAGTGAGTGTGGGTAATATTGTAATGAAGTGTTTTAAATAAAGAGTGTTATTTCTTTCAAGATTGTAGTAGTCTATTGACACTACTAAGTTGTAATATTATAATGGTTATATTACTCCACTCGGGTATTGTATTTTACCCATTAAAAAAGTTAGTGTCATTATTACTCTCTTGTGTTATTATTATTTATCGTGAATATTATTTCTGGACAGGATTATTATTTTTCCCAACAGAAACAAGAATTTAAGACACAGGAACGCTGAGGAAATCACTTTAGGAAAGCCGATGGGAATGTATTCACAATCTATTTTCTGTACTTGTAGCTTAGTACAAGCGTGCAAATCAAGTTTTAGCGCTGATGTTGATGAACTAAACAAGTGAATCTCCAGCATATTTCGAGCTTTTATTTCGATTGACTCAATGTCAGTGCCACTCACATGAACATTTTTAAGTTCATTCATATCCGGTAGTGAGATGGGAGATAGGTAATATCTGTCATTGTAACAATCTTTTAAAGTTAACTCAATGTCACGACCCCAAATTTCCTCCATAGGATGGCGTGATGACACCTAGTTTCTAAGACTAGATAAGTCTATCAATGTGAAATAATAATAAATATCTGAAATAAATAAACTACAATTCAAACAATTTCAACTCCCAAAATCCGGTAGAAATAAGTCACAAGCTTCTAAGAATTTATTCTCTATGTCTCTATACATCAGAGTCTAAAGCAAATAAGGAAGACAACATAGTAAGATAGAATAAGACTCCGGAGTCTGCGGACACTGGCAAACATACCTCGAAGTCTCCTTGTACAGCTAGTTTACTGATGCCTGGTCTGATAAGGTGTACCTGGATCTGCACAAAAAGATGTGCAGAAGCGTAGTATGAGTACACCATATCGGTACCCAGTAAGTGCCAAGCCTAACCTCGATAGAGTAGTGACTAGGTCAGGCCAGGCCCTACTGGAAAATAATAATTGGCATGATAAAATGTTTAACAATATAATAAAATAAAATGACGATGGAAATGAATCAAGTAGCATGTTACCGTTTAATTACACAAAATAATGGCAAATAATATCTCGTGGAAACAAAATAAAATTTCCTTTCAACTTCAAGAAAAATCACAACAAATAATCAAAGGCAACTGCAGCCATAAATCAATCAACAAGGGCACTCCCGAGGTACCGCCTCATAGTCCCAAATCATAAATAAATTCACAATATCTCATTTCCTTATCTCATCGCGGGAGCCTTCACAATGTATTTTAAAGAAAATATTTTTTCGAAATAACATCTCGCATTTTACCCATCCTTATCACAACGCATGACTTCTAGTAGTTCTCTGTACTAGCCACGCGTATCAAGCCACCCTTATCTCACCGCATGCGTTTCAATACCCAAACCTTATATCACCGCATGCGTATCAATATCACAATATATCACAATTTTTACCTCAAGTGCTCAAATAATTTAACTTGCCAAAATAATTCAACAACAATATTTTTTCACAATAAAGAGCTCACGGCTCATGTCAAAATAATTCAACAATAATATTTTTCCATAATAAAGAGCTCACTGCTCCATCACAATGAGTACGAAAATCTTACAAAAATATTCAGGAGTAAATAATTCAGGAAAATAATATTTCAAAATCTTTAATACGTTGCTTCAATATCAAGTTTAAAAATGTCAAATACTTCATATTAATAATATTTAATTTAAAGAAAATCAACCTTCAAATAATGCACAGAATAAAAGAAACCAAGTTCCAACTAAACAGATAAAACAATTAGCAGGAAAAGGTCAAGCAAATTTAAAATATAAACGTTAAATCAATAATGAAGAATATAACAAAATGAAATAATTTAATTAATGCGAAACAGTGATCTACACAATTTAAAACATAATCTTTCACATTTAGCCCGTGTACACACTCATCACCTCGTGTACACGACTTTTCACACATTACAATTATCAATCCTGTGGGAAATTTCTCCCACACAAGGTTAGACAAGTCACTCATCTCGACTTGCTCCAATTTAACCAAACATTATGCTTTTTTCTCGATTTTTCGACTCCGATCGACTCGTATCTAGTCATAATTAATTCGATGCAGTCAACAAAAATTATAGTAATCAATTTCATAAGAAAATATTATATTTTTCAATAAAATTCGAAATTAGCTTAAAATTTGCCCGTGGGGCCCACATTTTGGCATCCGGCGAAACCTACAAAATCCGACAACCCATTCAATTACGAGTCCACCTATACCAATTTTACCAAATTCCGATAACAACTCGACCTCCAAATCTTAAATTTTTATTTTTGGAAGAGTTTGCAAAATTCTTTATTTTTCTTTCATAAATTTACGGATTCATGATGTAAATGAGTATGGAATCATGAAATATAATCAATATAGGATAAGGACCACTTACCCCAATGTTTTTCCATGAAAATCACCCAAAAATCGCCCAAGAACCGTGCTCCAAAAATCCAAAATGCAATGAAGGAAATGACCATTTTTGGTCCTTAAGTTTTTGCTCATCCGTCACTAAAAGTCCATTTTCCATCACTAAAAGTCCACCAGAACTTGCTTGTACCAGCCTTTCTTCAATCGATCATAACTTTATGTACAAATGTACAAATGATGAATGGTTTAATCTTCTGGAAACTAGAATCAAACGACTACAACTTTCATGTTTTGAAAAGTTTCTGATTCCTTATGAATTGCGAGATATAAGCTTCCAAAATCGGCTTCACGCATCAGAAATTTCTGGAGAAACTGCTCTACGAGCCTTCATTCAATCCATCATAACTTTCTATACCAATGTCCAAATAATGAATGGTTTAACTTTCAGGAAACTGGAATCTAACAACTACAACTTTGGTGTTTTGATAAGTTTCGTATTCCTTATGAATTGCGAGATATAGGCTTCCAAAGTTGGTTCCACGCACCATAAATTTCTGGCAAAATTTCTGCAACAGAAATTTCCAGCAACCCTCTTTGTCCGAAATCCATTCCGTTTACCTTCTGAAATCCACCTGAGACCCTCGGGACCTTAACCAATTATTCCAACATGTCCCACAATACAATACGAACTTAGTCTAGGCTTCAAACCACATCAAACAACATCAAAACGACGAATCGCACCTCAAATCAAAATCTATGAACTTTGAACTTTTAAATTCTATATCTTGTGCCGAAACACATCAAATCAATTTGGAATGACTTCAAATTTTGCACACAAGTCATAAATGACATAACAGACCTATTCTAATTTTCAGAATCAGATTCCGACCTCGATATCAAAAAGTCAATCCCCCGGTCAAACTTCCCAAAAAAATAACTTTTGGCATTTCAAGCCTAATTCCATTACGGACTTCCAAATAAAATTTCGATCATGCTCCTAAGTCGAAAATCACCATACAGAGCTGTTGGAATCATCAAAATTCTATTCTGGGGTCGTTTGCATATAATTTGATATCCGGTCACTATTTAAACTTAAACTTTTAATTTTTCATCAAAATTCCATATCTCGGGCTAGGGACCTCGGAATTTGATTATGGGCATACGCCTAAGTCCCAAATTACGATACGGACCTACCAGAACTGTCAAAAATACCGATCCGACTCTGTTTGCTCAAAATATTGACCAAAGTCAACTTAGTTGAGTTTTAAAGCTCTAATTCACATTTTAATCCATTTTTTACATAAAAACTTTCCGAAAAATTTTACGGACTGCGCACGCAAGTCGAGAAATGATAAATAATGCTTTTTGAGGTCTTAGAATACATAATTAATTATTGAATTTAAAGATGACATTTTGGGTCTATCACACTCAACAATAGAAGGGCACCCGTTGATAAGCTTGAACAAATTTGTAGGAGAGATAGAAACGTAATCAAAATATATCTCTTTCAATGAAGGTAACTCCTCAAAGTTTTTCTCCTCAAATATATATCCTTTTAAATGTAGGACAGTTAATAATCTTGACTCTAAAATAACAGAAGACAAATTGAAAGAAGTGTGAGTATGCGGTACGAACAAATAGAATTCCATGAAATTGTCGTCAACAACAAGTTTGAAAAGAGGGTGGAGGCCAAAGCAGATTTCACAGTATACAAGAATGAAAATTCGGTAACATAATGCACAATATTTGTTTGTAGAAAGTGTACAAAGTTGCGGTCATAGAAGGATGCTATCATGCGACGCCAACTTCCGGAAACAGTGCGTAATTCCTTTTCAGGAAAAGGACCAAGGAGAGAAGTTGATTGTCACGACCCAAAATCCTAACCTGTCGTAATGGTGTCTATTTCAATACTAGGCAAGCCGACAATCTCAATAAATCATATTTTCTCTTAAGTTTGAAATCTTAATATTTGAATTTTCATAGAAAAATTTCAGAAATTACTGACATAAGATACATTCCCAAAACCCGGTGTCACTGAGTACATAAACATCTAAATGATAGCAAAGTTTGACTGCTAAAAATACTGTCTGAAAATGTAGAACAATACAAAAACTGAAAGGAAAGAGAGTCAAGGTCCGCGGACGCCAAACAGCTACCTCGATAATCTCCAACAGATGAAACTCCGAGAACTAGCAACCGCTATGTCCAGAAATACCTGAATCTGCATACGAGGTGCAGGATGTAGTATAAGTACAACCAACTCAGCAAGTAACAATACTAAATAAAGAGTTGAAAGTAGTGACGAGCTTCACAACTAAGTCCAATTACAGTAATTTGCAACATAAGAAAGTAGGCATGCTTGTAAGTTTAACAATTAAGGCCCAAACAGTAATTTCATATCAAGTTTAACTGAAACAGGAGATAGTATCTTCCAGAAATTTCTAGCACAACGATATATGACAACTGTAGTACAATAAGAATGAAATCAAATTTATCCTCTCAGGACCATAGTCACTCAGCCATTCTATTCACTCATCACTCAGCACTCGCACTAAGTAGGTACCTACGCTTACTGGGGATGTGTACAGACTCCGGAGGGGCTCCTTCAGCTCAAGCGCTATAATCCGCACGGACAACTCACGTGCTGCAGTGACAATTCATGTGCTATAGTATCAATATCTAGATCCGCACAGACAACTCACGTGTTATAGTATAATATCTGGATCTGCATGGACAACGCACGTGCTATAGTATAATATCAGGATCCGTACGGACAACTCACATGCTATAGTATAATATCTCACAATCAGACCCCTCGACCTCACTCAGTCATAAATCTCTCCAATCTCTCGGGCTCTCAATAATCGTGAAAATCATCCGAAACAACAATGATATAATGCATCAATAATGAACAATAGAGACTGAGATAAAATAAACAGGTAAATTGTGACTGAGTACAAAACAACAATTTACAGATAATTCAACATGTACAGGACCTCTGTGGGTCCCTAAAGTGCCAACACATAATCTAAACATGATTTGTTGTTCAATTTCTCTACTACATGTAGAATGTACAAATAAAAACAGATTATTCAACTACACAGCTCCATGGAATTTGACCAAGTCACAATTCCTACTGTGCACGCCCACACGCTCGTCACCTAGCATGTGTGTCACCTCAAAATCGACCACATAATACATAATCAAGGGTTTCATAACCTCAGGACCAAATTGAGAACTATTACTTACCTTAATCCGAGCAATTCTTTATTCTAATAAGCCTTTACCTCGCGAATCGACCTCCGAACGCCTCGAATCTAGTCACAATTAATTCGATTTAATCAATTCAAATTATAGGAATTAATTTCATATGAAAATACTAATTTTCCAACAAAATTTGAAATTGCACTCAAAAATCACCCATGGGGCCCACCCCTCGGAACCCAACAAAAATTACAAACTATAAACGCCCATCCAACCACGAGTCCAACCGTATAAATTTTACCAAATTCCAACATCAACTCGACCTTCAAATCTTCAATTAAAGTCTTTGAATATTTCTACCATTTTTAACCCAATATTTACCCATTTGAACTCAATAATCTTTCCACAAACCTTCTTGGTATGTGTATGTATAAATAATACTCTTACACCCAAGAATCATACTCTCAATCACCCATCTTTACCCAAATTCGAAATTGAAGACTAGGGTTATAAATTCTTACCTCTTTGAAGCCCTAGCAAGATCCTTGTGAAATCGTCAAACCTTGACCAAGAATTGATGGACAAATGGCTAGGTCTTCACTTTCTCTCTCTTTAAGATGCTCTCACCTCTCTATAAAATATCATATGAAACCCTTCAAAATGATCCCTAATAGTGTTTTATAAGAATGGGGTCCGGTTTATAAAACCAGAAAAATAAAGTCCCGAAACACACTCTGCGGTTGCATAGGCGAATGTATAATGCTCCTGTGGCCAGCATAGTAGGTCGCAAAAAGGCCCTCCGGAACTAGGCAACATTGTTTCAATCTGCGGCCATTATGCGGTCCGCAGACCTGTTCTGCGGTTGCATAATGCACCGCCGAACTAGTCTGCGATCGCATAATGCGCCACAAACCTTCCTCCAAACTTGCCCTACTTCTAATTCACTCTGCAACCATTATGCGGTCCGCAAAGTAGTGATTTTGCGACTGCATAGTGGGTTGTAAGCCTATTCGGCACCACGAAACCTTAATTTCCTTATCACAAATTTTTCGGGGTCGTTACACATAAGTCAACACCCACTCACCCTTTTCAACTTAAGTTCTAAACTTTGAAACTAAGTGTTCCAAATTATTCCAAAACCTCACCGAACCCAAACTAGTTACCCCGACAAGTCAAATAACAACCGAAAAGCACAATTTGAGCATAAATGGGGAGACAGGGTTGTAATACTCGAAACGACCGGTCGGATCGTTACATTGATCCAGTGTTCAAGGTTTCATACTTCAAACTCAAACACTGGGGGGACTATATAAAAGAAGCATTAAACAAAAATATCTCAAGAATTTAAAGAAATTTTGAAGAACAATTCTCAAAGAAACTTTGAATAAGAAAACTTTCAAGTTCGAAGATCGAATGGGAAGGGAAGTGGATTTCCTCGTATTTAAAAAGACATATGCTATGTATCATATGAGGAGAAAAACCTTGGAGGAGGCCAAAGTGGGCATCGTAGATATCGAAGATTTCATTGCCAATGCCCGAGCACTAGAGTTAACTGTTTGAGAACGTCTCCCGACTCAGCCTGACGCAACTAACTCTTCGAGCATCGGTTCCGACCGGGAACCGAGGAGGAATCTGAAGAGAATGATGATGAAAGCCCAGGTCCTGAACCGGAAGTTGATCCACCCACTTCCCTCGAGGGGCGTATATGCCTCTCTCCCACGAGTTCCTATAGCGATAATGTATAGATTGTTCCTCTTTTCTTTTGTTGTTTTCCTTTGTACTTTTGTACTTCTGCCGTTTGGCATTTTGATAAATGAAAAAGATTTTTACTTAAGTATTGCGCAAAGTTTGTTCTTTTTGTGTTGAATTAGATAAGGCTTCGGGTGTATTTTCGTTCGATAGCTTCTTGTTCTGGGCATAAAATTTCTGGGACCAACCCTTTACTATGAGGATTTCATAAGAGAGGGCCCTCTTATGTTTACGATGCTCTTGAAGAGGACGTATCATATTCAATCCGGCACAGGCATTTGGAGTTTTCTGTTATCTTTCAAATGATAAAATTAACTTATCGTTTGGATAGGAAACAAGATAAAATAAAAGTATCACGACCACAAATTCCCTCTGTAGGATGTCGTAATGGCACATAGTCTCTAACACTAGGTAATCCTATCAATGCGGAATAACTGAATTGAAGTTTAATCCTTAACAGTCGAATAAATAAGAACTGCAAATTTAACAATTTTAACTCCCTAAACCTAGTAGGAATAAGTCACACGCTTCTAAGAATTTATCCCCAGTGTATCTATACATCAATGTCTAAAGAAAATAAGGAAAACGACATAATAAGGATTGAAGGGGACTGCGGGGTTTGCGGACGCTGATAGATGTACCTTGAATTCTCCGTATACAGTCTAATTCACCGATGCCTGATCTGATAGAAAGTACAAGGATCTGCACAAAAAGATATGCAGAAGCGTAGTATGAATACACCACAGTGGTACCCAGTAAGTGCCAAGCCTAACCTCGGTAGAGTAGTGACGAGATCAGGCCAGGCCCTACTGGAATAATAAAAGACAGGGTGGGGCCCACATCATGAAATCTGATGAAACTTACAAAATCTGACAACTCATTCAGTTACGAATCCAACCATACTAGTTTCACTCAAATCCGACTCCGAATCGACATCGAAATCTCAAAAATTCATTTTATGAGCTTTCTACAATTTTTCCCAAATTTCCATCTCAAAACACCAATTAAATGATGAAAACAATGATATATTCGTGTATATTGACCAAATCCGAGTTAGAATCACTTGCCCCAATGTTGTTCATTGAAAATCTCTCAAAATTCGCCTCTCCCAAAGCTCCAATTCATAAACATTAGAAAATAGGACGAAGTCCCATTGTTATAACTAAGTTTTTGTCCATGTGTGCCCCTGGTCGCTGCCCCCGATCGCTGCCCCCGATCGCGAACGGATGAAGGAAACCAGATACAAGCATCAGAAAAATTCCAGTAGCTGTTTAAGTCCAAATTTAGATCAATTAACCATCCGAAACTCACCCGAGTCCCTCAGGACCTCAACCAAATACACCAACAAGTCCTAAAATATCATACGAACTTATTTGAAACCTCAAATCACATCAAACAATGTTAAAACCACGAATCATACCCCAATTCAAGCTTAATGAAACTTAAGAATTTCCAACTTCTGTATTTGATGCCAAAACCAAACAAATCAATTCCGATGGACCTCAAAATTTGCACACAAGTCATACATGACATAACATAGCTATGAAAATATTCAGAACTGGATTCCGACCGCAATATCAAAAAGTCAACTCCCTGGTCAAACTTCTAAACCTAAATTCCTGTTTTAGCCATTTCAAACCTAATTTAACTAAGGACTTTCAAATAAAATTTCGGACACGCTCCTAAGTCCAAAATCACCATACGGGGATGTTGAAATCATCAAAATTCTATTACGGGGTCGTTTACACATAAGTCAATATCTAGTCAACTTTTTCAACTTAAGTTTCCATTTCGGAGACTAAATGTCTCAATTCATTTCGAAATCTCTCCGGACCTGAACCGACTACCCCGGCAAGTCACATAACAGATATAAAGTACAAAGTGAGCAGTAAATGGGGGAACGAGGCCACAACTCTTAAAACGACTGGCCGGGTCGTTACATCCCCCTCTTAAACAAACGTTCGTCCTCAAACGGATTTAGAATTATACCTGAAGTTTTGAAAAGATGAGGATAACATCTACGCATATCATGCTCAGTCTCCCAAGTCGCCTCCTCAATCAGATGACCCCTCCACTGTACTTTTACTGAAGCAATGTTCTTCGATCTTAGCTTTCTAACCTTTCTGTCCAAAATGGCCACTGCTTTTCAACATAAGATAGATTCGTATCCAACTGGACTGAGCTTAAGTCTAACACATGAGACAGATCGCCGTGATACATTCAGAGCATGGAAACATGGAACACTGGATGAACTGCAGAAGATTAGGTGGTAGTGCAAGTCTATAAGCCACCTCTCCAATTCTTTCAAGAATCTCAAAAGGCCAAATATACCTAGGGCTCAACTTGCCCTTCTTCCCAAATCTCATAACACCCTTTATGGGCGAAACCCGGAGCAAGACCCGCTCATCAACTATGAATGCAACATCACGAACCTTCCGATTTGCATAACTCTTTTGTCTAGATTGGGCTGTACGAAGTCTATCCTGAATCAATTTAACCTTTTCCAAAACATCTTGAACAAAGTCCGTACCCAATAATCTAGCTTCCCCCGGCTTGATCTAACCCACTGGAGACCGGCACCGCTTACAATATAAGGCCTCATACGGCGCAATCTGAATGCTCAACTGATAACTGTTGTTGCAAGTAAACTCCGAAAGTGGCAAGAACTGATCCCAAGCACCCCCCCAAAATCTATCACACAAGCACGAAGCATATCCTCCAGTATCTGAATAGTGCGCTCGGACTGCCCGTCCGTCTAAGGGTGAAATATTATACTCAACTCTACCCGAGTATCCAACTCTCGATGCACGGCTCTCCAGAACCGTGATGTAAATTGTGTACCACGGTCAGAGATGATAGATGCCGGTACGCCATGAAGCCTAACAATCTCGCGAATGTAAACCTGAGCCAGCTACTCCAAAGAATAAATAGTAACCACAGGAATAAAATGAGCTGACTTGGTCAATCTATCCACAGTTACCCAAACTGCATCGAACCTCTTTTAAGTCCGTGGGAGCCCAACAACGAAATCCATAGTGATCCGCTCCCATTTCCATTTCGGAATCTCTAACATCTGAAGCAATCCACCCAGTCGTTGATGCTCATATTTCACCTGTTGACAATTTAGGCATCGAGAGACATACTCCACTATGTATTTCTTCATCCGCCTCCACCAATAGTGCTTCCTCAAATCCTGATACATCTTCGCGGTGCCTGGATGAATGGAGCACCGCAGACTATGAGCCACATGGAGAATCAACTCATGTAAACCATCTGCATTAGGCACACATAGCCTGCCCTGCATCTGTAATACACTGTCATCTCCAATAGTGACTTCTTTGGCATCACCATGCTGAACTGTGTCCTTAAGGAAAAACAGATCGAGGTCATCATACTGATGCTCCCTGATACGATCATATAGAGAAGACTGAGAAACCACACAAGCCAAAACTCTGCTAGGCTCGAAAACATCCAATCTAACAAATTGGTTGGCCAAGATTTGAACATCCAAGGCTAAAGGCCTCTCTATTACCGGTAAATATGCTACGTTGCCCAAACTCTCCGCCTTATGACTCAAGGCATCGGCCACCATATTGGCCTTTCCGGGATGATAGAGAATGGTGATATCATAATCCTTAAGCAACTCCTACCACCTCCGCTACCGCAAATTAAGATCCTTCTATTTAAGCAGATGTTGTAGACTCCGGTGATCGGTATAAACCTCATAATGGACACCGTACAAATAATACCGCCAAATCTTCAACGCATGAACAATAGCTTCTAACTCAAGGTCGTGGATCGGATAATTCTTCTCATGTACCTTTAACTGTCTGGACGCATAGGCAATCACCCTACCATCTTGCATCAACACTACATCGAGACCAATGCACGACACATCACAATACACAGTATAAGACCCTGAGCCTGTAGGCAATACCAATATTGGGCTGTAGTCAAAGTTATCTTGAGCTTTTGAAAGCTCTCCTCACATGCCTCTGTCCACCTGAATGGAGCACCCTTCTGGGTCAATTTGGTCATAGGTGCAGCAATAGAAGAGAAACCCTGTACAAATCAGTGATAATACCCTGCCAAGCCAAGAAAACTCCGGATCTCAGTAGCTGATGACAGTCTGGGCCAACTCTGCACTGCTTCAATTTTCTTCGGATCTACCTGGATCCCCTTATTCGTTACCACATGACCCAAAATTCCTACTGAATCAAGCCAAAATTCACACTTTGAAAATTTTGCATACAACTTCTTTTCTCTCAAATTCTAAAGCACAGTCCTCAGGTGATGTTCACGATCCTCCCGGCTCCGGGAAAACACCAGAATGTCATCAATAAACACAATGACAAAAGAATCAAGATATGGCTAAAATACACTGTTTATTAAGTGCATAAATGTTGATGGGGCATTGGTCATCCCAAATGACATTACAACGAACTCATAATGACTATACCGAGTCCTGAAGGCAGTTTTTGGGATATCTGGCTCCCAAATCTTCAACTGATGATAACTTGAATGTAAGTCGATCTTAGAGAACACTCTAGCACCCTGAAGCTGATCAAATAGGTCATCAATACGTGGCAATAGATACATGTTCTTCACTGTAACCTTGTTCAACTGGTGGTAATCAATACACATTCACATTGAACCATCCTTCTTCTTTACAAATAAGACAAGAGTACCCCAAGACGATACACTGGGCCTAACAAAACTCTTATCAAACAGCTCCTGTAACTGCTTCTTTAATTCCTTCAATTTTGCTGGGGCCATACGATATGGTAGAATAGAAATGGGCTGAGCGCCCGGTAACAAATTCATGCCAAAGTCAATATCCCTATCGGGTGGCATACCCGGAAGATCCACTGAAAATACATCAGTAAAATCTCTTACTATAAGAACTGACTCTACAGTAAGAGTATCAATACTAACATCTCTCACATAGGCCAGATACACATCGCACCCCTTCTCAACCATTCGTTAAGCCTTAAGAAATGAAACAACCCTTCTAGGAACATGATCTAAGGTACCTCTCCACTTTAGCCGCGGTAGACTTGGCATAGCCAATGTCACCGTCTTGGCATGACAATCAAGGATAACATGATAGGGCGACAACCAGTCCATGCCAAAAATAATATCGAAATCCACCATACTGAGCAATAATAAATCAGCTCTAATCTCAAAATCACTGATAACAATCAAACACGACCGATACACACGGCCAACAATAATAGATTCACACACGGGTGTAGATACATAAATAGAAGAACTCAAAGAATCACAGGATACACCCAATACCCAAATACTGGACAAAATAAGATGACGCATAAGAATAAGTAGAGCCTCGATCAAATAAGACTGATGCATCTTTGTGACAGACCGGAATAATACCTGTGATAACATAATTGGATGCAATTGCCTCCGTCCTAGCAGGAAGGGCATAATATCTGGCCTGACCTCCCCCTCTAGGGTGACCCCTACGTGTCCGACCTCCATCTCTAGCTAGCTGTGCAGGCGGAGTCACAGCTGGTGCAGTAATCATGGCCTTAGAAGCCTGAGGACCATGTGGAATAGGTTGGGCCTGAGAAATCTATAGAACTGCACCCCACATAAGTCTAGGCAATCCCTCATGATATGACAAGTGTCACCACACTCAAAACAAGCCCTCGAAGGATGTGGCTGCTGGGACTGGCTCGGGCCTGATCGACTGGACTTCCCACTGAAAGCACCCTGTATAGGAGGTACAGTAGACACTAGCGGTGCATAATATGGAACCTGGGGTATGGGAGTAGCTGGAATATCGCTGGAAGTGCTGAATGAATAGGATGGCTCACAAATCATCTACTATGACATGCTGCAGCTGGGGCACGAGAACTGTTATATGTGCCAGAATCCCGAGGTCTCTTAGCTTCCCTCTCTTCTCTCTCCCGAGTCTGCATACCCTCCAATCTCCTAGTAATTGACACCACATATTGGTATATGATGTCCATCTCTAGTTATCTGGCCATACTGAATGTGATACTAGGGTGGAGCCCCTCAATAAATTGACGAACCCGCTCTCGAACAGTAGCAACCAAGGCTGGTGCATTCCTAGCCAAATCACTGAATCGGACTGCATACTCTGACACGGTCATAGAACCCTGGAACAACTTCTCAAACTCTGCGCACCATGCATCTCTAAGACTCTGAAAAACATACTCCCTCAAGAACATATCTGAAAATTGAGTCCAAGTGAGTGAAGATGCCTCTGCCAGACTATCCAACTCGTATGCCTTCCACCACTGGTAGGACGCTCCTCTAAGATAGAATGCCGTGAAAAAAACCCCGCTAGAATCCACATTACCCATAGTATGGGGGATACAGTGATATTCTTCAAGAAAACCCTGAGCATCCTCTAAATCCAAACCGCTGAAAGTGTTGGGGTGGTACTTCTTGTACCTCTCGAGCCTGAGTTGCCCCCCCTCCGAAATGGCTTCCTCGGCTCGAGCCGAAATGGGACAACTGGATGCACTGGTATAACCTCTGGGGCATGGTCAACCTGGGCCCGTGGCTCTGGGGAACGGGCGGTGGAGTCTGTTCTTCTCCCCCGACCTGAGATGTGGTAGGAGCAAGTGGAATCAACCCTGCCTGAGCTAGAGTATCAAACATGCTCAAAAACTGGGCAAGAGTCCCCTGAAGTGGAGGGGTAGTAACAGGCATCTCAGGTGCCTGCTCTCCAACTGGAGCTACTGGTGACTGTGTAGCAACTTGTGCAGTTGCTCTGGCTGCACCATGTGGTTTTCCTCGGCCTCTAGCTTGGCCTCTGCCCCGATCCCGGCCTCTTGCGGCTTCAACAGGGAGCGTGGGTGTTTGATCATCGAATCCAGTTGTACGTGTCCTCACCATCTGTGAGAGAATAGAAATACAATGGTTCAGAACTTTGAAGTCAACAAATGCACACGATAAGGAATCAAAGAAGTGAACATTTTTTCTAACAGTACCATAGCCTCCCGAAGATAAGTACAGACGTCTCTTTACCGATCTATGAGACTCTACTAAACCTGCTTGTGACTCATAACACCTATGAACCTAGAGCTCTGATACCAACTTGCCACGATCCCAAATTCACTCTGTGGGATGTCGTGATGGCACCTAGTCTCTAAGACTAGGTAAGCATATCAATGCGGAATAACTGAATATAAATTGAAACTTAATACTTAACAATCGAATAAATAAGAACTGCAAATTTAACAATTTCAACTCCCAAAACCCGGTAGGAATAAGTCACAAGATTTTAAGAATTTATCCTCAGTGTCTCTATACATCAGCGTCTAAAGAAAATAAGGAAAACGACATAATAAGGATAGAAGGGGACTGCGGGATCTGCGGACGCTGGCAGATATACCTTGAATTCTCCGTGTATAGTCTAATTCACCGATGTCTGGTCTGATAGGAAGTACCTGGATCTGCACAAAAAGATGTGCAGAAGCGTAGTATGAGTACACCACAGCGGTACCCAGTAAGCGCCAAGCCTAACCTCGGTAGAGTAGTGATGAGGTGAGGCCAGGCCCTACTGGAATAATAAAAGACAATGTGGGAAGTTTAACAATATAATAATAAAAATGACAATGAGAATAAATCAAGTAGTATGTCACAATTTAACTACACAGAATAAGGGCAAACAATACCTCGCGTAAGGAAAAACAGAAATTTACAACTTTAAGGAAATCACCAAAATAACCAAAGGCAAATGCAGCCATAAAGAAATATCAACAAGGACACTCCCGAGGTACCGCCTTGTAGTCCCAAATCATAAATAAATTCACAATATCCCATTTTCTTATATCACCGCGGGAGCCTTCACATTAAATTTTAAAGAAAATATTTTTTTCGAAATAGCATCCTGCGTTTTAGCCACCCTTATCGCACTACATGACTTCTAGTAATTCCCCTACTAGCCACGCATATCAAGCCACCCTTATCTCACCACATGCGTTTCAACACGCAGACCTTATACCACCGCATGCGTATCAATATCACAATATATTATAATTTGTACCCCAAGTGCCCAAATATTTCAACTTGCCAAAAATAAATCAATAACAATAATATTTTCCACAATAAGGAGCTCACGGCTCAATCACAATAGTACAAAAATCTCACAAAATATTCAAAAATAATATTTTACAAATTTAACATCTTGACTTAACATCAATTTTTTTAAAATGTAAAATACTTCATTTTTAATAATATTTAAATTAAGAAATCCAACCTTCAAATAATGCACAGAACAAAAGAAATAGAGTTTCAACTAAACAAGTAAAACACTTAGGAGGAACAGGTCAGACAAATTTAAAATAGAAAATATATTAATGATGTTGAATATAACAGAATAAAATAATTTAATTAATATGCAACAATGCTCTACACAATTTAAAGACATAATCTTCGACATTTAAACTGTGTACACACTCGTCAACTCGTCTACACGACTTTCAATACATCAACATTTTCATATCAATATCAATCCTAAGGGGAATTTCCCCCCACAAGGTTAGACAAATCACTTACCTCGACTTGTATAATTCTTTACTCTGCTATGTCTTTGCCTCGTGAATTAGCCTCCGAAAGTCTCGTATCTAGTCATAATTAATTCGATTCAGTCAATACAAGTTATTGGAATTTATTCCATATGAAAATACAAATTTTCCAATAAAAATCCGAAATTTAACTCAAAAATCGCATGTGGGGCCCGCGTCTCGGAATCTGACGAAACTCATAAAATTCGACAATCCATTCAATTACGAGTCCAACGATACTATTTCACTCAAATCCGACTCTAAATCGACATCGAAATCTCAAAAATTCGTTTTATGAGATTTTTACAATTTCCCCCAAATTCCCATCTCAAAACACTAATTAAATGATGAAAACAATGATATATTCGTGTATATTGACCAAATCCGAGTTAGAATCACTTACCTCAATATTTTTCCTTGAAAATCTCTCAAAACTCGTCTCTCCCCAAGCTCCAATTTGTCAAAAATGAAAAACGGGACGAAGTCCCCTTTTTATAACTTGAAGTTTCTGTCCGGGCGTGCCCCTGGTCGCTGCCCTCGGTCGTTGCCCCTGGTCGCTGCCCTCGATCACGGCCCCCAATGGCTGCCCCCGATGGCTGGCCCCGGTTGCTTCCCCCGATCGCGAACGGATGAAGGAAACCAGATACAAGCATTAGAAACATTCCAGCAGCTCTTTAAGTCCAAATTTCGATCTGTTAATCATCTGAAACTCGCCCGAGGCCCTCGGGACCTCAATCAAATACACCAACAAATCCTAAAACATCATACGAACTTAGTCAAAATCACAAATCACATCAAACAACGCTAAAAATACGAATCATACCCCAATTCAAGCTTAATGAAACATAAGAATTTTCAACTTCTACATTCGATGCCGAAACCAAACAAATCAATTCCGACTGACCTCAAATTTTGTACACAAGTTATAAATGACATAATAGAGCTATGAAAATTTTCAGAACAGGATTCCTACCCCGATATCAAAAAGGCAACTCCCCGATCAAACTTCCAAACTTAAATTCTTATTTTAGTCATTTCAAGCCTTATTTAACTACGAACTTTCAAATATAATTCCGGACTCGTTCCTAAATCCAAAATCACCATACGGAGCTGTTGAAATTATCAAAATTCTATTCTGGGGTCGTTTACACATAAGTCAATATTCGTTCAACCTTTTAAACTTAAGTTTTTATTTTGGAGATTAAGTGTCTCAATTCATTTCGAAATCTCACCGGACCTAAACCGACTACCCCGACAAATCACATAACAGTTATAAAGTACAAAATGAGCAGTAAATAGGGGAACGTGATTACAACTCTTAAAATGACTGGTCGGATCGTTACAAAAAGGACTTTATTTTATTCCTTCTACTTTTAAAAGTAAATAAGCATTTGATTGCTAAACAAATTACCAATACATGTGGCTAACTCGTATTACTTGTTTCTACGGGGCTGGCCATGTAGTCCCTAGTACCGATGAGACATGGTTGTTCCTGGGTCTCGTAGTCCCGATTTTTATGGCATCCTTGCTGCCGTATCCAATACTATTCCCCTAGTGTTTGAATGCGAAGTATGGGAATTGGAACTCTGGAGGTCTTGATTCGTTGGTTGAAACACTTGTGAATGGTTGAATAGCCTTTGGTTCGATGACAAGCTTTACTTCTCATTAGGAACTTGCCATCAAGACAAAGACTATTTAACCATCCCGTCGTGGTTTATTATTTCAATGCCTTATTATTTAAAGGTCTTAACTTTGTTTATGGCGCTCCCTTCATAGTATGATTTCCATTGTTGTCTCGTTAAAAACCTTGTCAGATAAACACGATTGGGACAAAAACTGGTCGAAGGAAAAAAGAGTGAAGCACATACTTTCAATATAGGTAGGATCGATCAATAGTAATACCTTTTTATTTGAGTCACATTCCAATTGCTGGGCAATTTGACTCCATCTTGATTTTTCAGCTCGTATGATCCTTTACAGGTGACAGTTGAAACCTGGTAGGGGCCTTCCCATATCGGACCCATCTTCCTAGTGTTGATTTCTCGAGTGTTCTAAGTTGCTTTCCTCAAAACCAAGTCTCCTACTTTAAAGTAACGGAGATTGGACCTCCGATTATAGTATCTTTCCATTCTTTGCTTCTGAGCCACCATCCTCACGTGTGCCAAATCCCTGCATTCATCGAGTAATTCAAGCTTCACCAGCAATGCCTCATTTTTTTCTTCTTTATTTGTTCGGGAGAACCGTAAGGTTGGTTCTCCTACTTCCACCGGGGTCATAGCTTCCGTGCCTTATACGAGAGAGAAAGGTGTTTCTCCCATGCTTGATTTTGCCATCATCTGGTACGCCCATAGCACACCCGATAACTCTTCGGGCCACTTGCCTTTAGTCGCTTCTAACCTCTTTTTGAGGTTTTGGATAATCACTTTATTGGCCAACTCCGCTTATCCATTAGCGCTCGGATGGTATGGTGAGGATGTAATCCTTTTGATTTTCACGTCTTCAATAAATCTGGTGATTTTGGAGCCTATGAACTATGCTCTGTGTCGCAAGAAATTTCTTTCGATATTCCAAATCGGTAGATTATGTGTTCCCACAGGAAACCAATCACTTCATGCTCATCGATATTTTGGTAAGGACCTGCTTCAACTCATTTAGTGAAGTAATTGGTTAAAATTAAAAGGAATCTTACCTTTCCGGGACCCGGTGGTAGCGGATCAACTATATACATCCCCCATTTCATGAATGGCCATGGGGACAATACCGAATGCAAGAGTTCCGCCGGTTGGTGAACCAACTGTGCATGGCGCTGGCACTTGTTGCATTTCTGAACGAACGCCTTTGCGCTTTGCTCCATCCGGGGCCAGTAGTATCCTGCTCTAACCATCTTTAGCACCAACAAATCTGCACCGGAATGGTCTCCGCAAATTCCTTCATGGACTTCTCTCATCACGTAATCTGCCTCTGAGGCTGCTAAACATTGGGCCAGCAAGCCTTGGTACGATCTCCTATATAATTATCCACCCATGAGGCAGTAGCGAGCCGCTTTGGTCCGAAGTTCCCGTGACGCCTTCGGGTCTTCAGGCAATTTTCCATGTCGAAGATACTCGATGAACTAATTCCTACAGTCCCAGACTAGATTGGTTGTATTTACTTCACAATAGTCGTCCATATCTAGTACCGAATGCAGAAGTTGAACGACAATACCGGAGTTGGATCCTTTCATCTCCGTAGACGATCTCAAATTAGCCAATGCATCTGCTTACATATTCTCTTCTCTCGGAATGTGTATGATTGACCATTCCCTGAATCGTGCAAGCAATGCCTGGACTTTATTCACATACTGCTGCATGCATTCCTCCTCTGTGTCGAAAATCATGTATACCTGGTTTACTACCAGCTTGAAATCACATTTGATTTCTATGACCTCAGAGCTAAGTCTCCAGGCCAATTCGAGTCCTACAACCAAAGCCTCATACTCGACTTCATCGTTAGTTAATAGAATAATTTTAATGGCCTGCCTCAGGGTTTCCCCCGAGTACTTGAAACCACCCCGAGCCCGAACCCTTTCACATTGGAAGCTCTATCTGTGAACAAGGTCCAAACTCCTTATTTCATTTCTAACACCTGCACCGCATCTTTAGAAGCCAAGGGTAATAACCCGGGACTGAAATTGACCATAAAGTCGGCCAAAACTTGTGATTTGATCGCAGTCCTAGGCTTATATTCAATATCTAACTCACTAATTTTAACTGCCCATTTGGCCAACCATCCTGACAACTCAGGCTTATGAAGGACATTCCTCAAGGGAAATATTGTCACAACGGCTATCGGGTAACACTGAAAATAAGGCCTAAGATTTTGGGCCATCTTTTCGAGGTGTGGATAACGAGTCTCCGCTCCTGACAAAATTTTACTAACATAACAGACAAGAAATCGCGTACCTTTATCTTCCCGGACTGGAATAGCACTTACCACTACTTCCAAAACGGCGAGATATATTAGCAATTGTTCACCTTCCCCGGATTTTGATAGTGGCGGGGAGCTTGATAGATAATGTTTCAGGTCCTTCAAGCCCTGTTGACATTCCGATGTCCATTCAAAATTGTCCTTCTTCTTCAGGAGTGAGAAAAAAGTGATGACACTTTTATGATGATCGAGATATGAACCTGCTTAAAGCGGCCAATCTTCCAGTTAGCCTCTCTACTTCTTTCACGCTCATTAGCTAGTTCGGGATGTCTTTGATGGCTTTGATTTTATCAATATTTACCTCGATCCCTCTTTGTGAGACCAAGAAACCCAAGAACTTACCATATCCAACCCCGAACGCACATTTTTCTGGGTTGAGCTTCATGTTATGCTTCCTCAAGATATTGAAGGTCTCTTGGAGGTGCTTTAAATAATCTCCTGCATTCAAAGACTTGACCAACATGTCATCTGTGTATACTTTCATTGTTTCAGCTATTTATTTTTCGAACATCTTGTTCACGAGCCTCTGATAAGTGCCTCCGGCGCTTTTAAGCCCAAAGGGCATCACATTATAACAATATGTTCCAAAGTTTGTTATGAACGAAGTTTTTTCCTGGTCCTCCGGGTTCATCTGTATTTGATTGTACCTGGAATAGGCATCGAGGAAACTCATTAACTTGTGCCTGGCCGTTGTATCAATCATTTGATCAATGTTTGGCAATGGAAATGAGTCTTTAGGGCACACCTTATGATAAGCGAAAAACACAATACAAAATTATTGTTCGCTAGTCAAAGATAGTATAGTTAAATCTTCGTCTCCACAGGGATTAGATTTAAACGGTGTTCGAATAATTTTTAGTTAATTACTATCCAGAAAAATTAACACTTGATTGAATGATTATAACCTACGATTAACTATAAAAAATTAAGCAATTAATAATTGATCACAAATGATAGCAGATGAGTAACAAAGAGATATCAATGAGAGAAATAAGGATAATTGACTAGACAGGTGCAAGATAATTGACTCGGGATCCAATTCTTGAGTTAGTTCACTCTATAATACTGTTGATTCTCACGAATTACATTACACTTGAAGTTAATGTTCCTCTTTCGATTAAACGTTAATTTCAGTAATTAATCCAATTGAAGCACGGTGAACAATTGCAACTAATAAAATGATGGTTATGGTCTAAAGGGTAACTTCTCATGAATATTTCCCTATTTTCTAGTTCGATTAATAATTCAAGAGGCTCTTTCGATTACCTGTTTGAATCACGAAATTAAACTAGAGTATAAGATGTAAAGAAATTCACTATCAAGCTCCTCTTTCGATTAAGCAAAATAATAAATAACTATACAATACGAATTAAAACTCCACCAATTAATTCAAACAATTGTCAAAAATCGAATTCCTAATCAAGTTATCAATACGCCATATATGTAAATACCCTAAGGAAAATTACTCCATAGATATAGAGAAAGTTATCACAAATAGAGTTGAAGAATTAGAAAATATCAAAGACAACTTTACAATACAAATTCTCGTCTTGCACTGATTATTGGCAAGAGAATTGATGAAATCTTGTGTCTTTAAGTTGTGGTAGCTCTTTAAAACTCTCCTAAGTCGAATCCTTCTATGAAATTATGTTTATATGTATATATATACCGAATATGGACGGACCTAGACTAAAATGCCCTCTCCGAACCGAAACAGAATTAACTGCGCGAGCAATTGCACTAGTGCGCCTCACGGTGCATCGCGCTAATGGAATTCCTCTAAAAGATTTCAATTACATTACATGATGAACAAATAGGCATAAAACTCGTCCCCCGTGCCAAGTTGCCAATTATGAATATGAATATGTAATTCTTTGTTTCTTCCAAACATGTGCATGCCAATTATGACGTGGCATCTTGGTTTTATTCCCTTAATATTTTTTTCTTATTGTTTTTATGCATACTTGATCCTCGACCCCCGAACTCGATCACGATTTTAATTCTTAAACTTTTACTCAGACTTCCAAGTTTTCTTTTTTATTCAATTTAGCTCCAAAATTTGTCTTAGCCCGAAATCACAACCTACACAACAAAAAAAACACATAATGAGTATAAATTATTCATATTTTAACTAAAACACAATTAAAGTGTAGCAAATAATAAGTGCAAAGTAGACAAAAAGAACTTTTATTTTTAGCCTACCATCAATACCCCACACTTAGACCATTGGTCATCCTCGAGCAATCAAACTACACTTTAAATAGAGACGACCTTCTCATCAAACAACTTCCCTAACACATCATGCTTAGAATACTTAAAGCATACTAAGCACCATACTTTAACACCCTAACCTCAAGACTTAACTCACAAGCACCGCATATTTTTCAAAAATCTGCTCACTTACTTTAACACAGAGACCAAAGACATTATATTTCCTTCACAAGTTATATGCCCTCACACAAATAATAGAGAGTAGTTCCACACAATAAAGTTCAAAAACAATTAGGAACTCAAGATATAAAGATTTAACTCAATTTCAGAAATAAAATGTATGCGCCATAGAAAACGTACCATATGCTTGTCCGTAGTGTAGTACTCTACTAATTTGAGCTCATTCTGTCAAGTATCAAGTAGGACTTTATTTTGGTTGTAATGTAGGCTGCGGGACAGGTATGATACATATACATAATAATGACTATACCTCCCTAAGCACTTTAATGCATACAAATTCACATTCTAAACCCCATACTTATGTTAAATCAAACCCCAACTTTCACACATAATAGCATCAATCTCTCAATATCTTTAAGCACAAACAGGAAGAGAACTACCACTAGCAAGGAATCAAATTTTTTCTTTTCAAAGTTCTAATAAATTTTTTCTTCTTTCAAGCACTTATTTTTTTCTTTCTTTTTTTTCCCTAAGTTCTGAATTTCTTTTCTCTTGTTTTTTTTTTTCAATTCCCTACAAGTGTCTCTCACAACGTTTTTCAAATAATGCACCTTTTTTCTTTTCTATAGTTCCACTCAAAAACCCAACCGTACCTCCACATAGTTTTTAACAAGCTCATAAATATTTCAAGTGCTCCTGAGATTAAAAAAAAAGGTTCAAATAAATGGTTAATTCAACGAAACGGGTTAGGCTTGTAGTGTGGTTGCCAAAGAAAATAGGATTACAGGCTCAAAGGGGCTAACTACGATACATAACAATTAGATGGGTAAAAGTGTATATCACTTCCTAGACTGAACAAGACCACTAGTTCGCTTTGAAAATACACGGAAAAAGTTCTAGACATCAACTGACATGCACAGAATAACAATAAAATCTCACACACACGTCGGCACATAACTCACTTAGTACCGGATCTATCCCGACTCTCTAGTCAAAGCATTTAAGCAACATCAAAATAGGCACTTATATATGAGTCAAGAACTGAGCCTAGGCATCACAACTAAGTCACTCACTACACTCAAGACACAACAACGTCAAGAAAAGTCACCTCCATTTAATACCATAGCACAACACTTCACATTTCCTAACAAAAGAAAAACTAACTATACCCGATTCAAATAAAACCCTTGAAAAAGAACTACGGCACAAAGAAAACCAAGGGGCGATTGTTACACTACCTAAGAAAAATAAAATATATATATTTTTTTACTTTGATCCTTCAAGAAGATAATCGATAAAATCCGTCGTCGGAAAAAGTCAAAATAAAATTTCAAACAAAACAATGACGAAAACACACACAAATATATATATATATATATATATATATACACACACACACACACACACACACATACATCCCCCACCCCTCACTTTAAATTATGGCATGTTCTCATGACACACAAGTAAAAAGCAAGAGGTACAGAAAATTTGCCTGAATTATTTTTGTTTCCGAAAACTTATGAATTTCACCCCTAATTCTGAATTCATTCCTCGTTTTTGCTCCTTGATATTATTTATGGAACTCATTAAGCCCAAGACTTCTGAGGATATTTGCAAGACCTGCTTATTTCTTTCTTGTTTGGCCTCTTTTTGAGCGGTGAATTGTTCTTATAGGATCATCGTCAACTTGTTTCTACATTCTTTTAACGGATCAATCCATGTATCTTCCTATAAATCCCCAAAAATAAAATTTACTTGATCAAGGTTAGAATAAGAAAATAAAGAAGAAAGGTCGTGTGAATATTCCTATGGTATGTCCAAGACCATTTGTTACTCATTCTCTTCTACTAAAGATCGTAAATGTGGAAAGGTAGATGAGGGTTTGAACTCTTTTTTTATTGCTTCACAATCAACCAAAACCTCATCTTCAATCATTTCAATTAAATCAGAGTCCTCTTGCAGAGTGGCCAGTTCTCTCTGTGGATCCTCATCCTCTTGGGTAGGCTCATTCTCACAGGGTATCTCCTCTATATATTCACCATTACAATGCAATGAGCTTTTTGAAAGTATACTTACTATTTGACTCACATGCATTGTTAGGTTCTTAATGGCTTCAGCATTTTGTATAAGTCCTTCTTGAATTTGTATAAATCTTTCTTCAACACTATTCGTGAACTTATACATAAGCTCTTATAATCTACCATTCTCCTCTTGAGGTGGTTGTCTCACTTCGCTTTCATTCCAGTCATAATAAGGGTATTCATCCCAACTAGAGTTAAGATTGTGCTCATATGAGACCTCATACCTGTACGGACTAGAAATAAAGTGAGACTGTTCAAAAGACGAACCATAGGAAAAATACTTACCTGCTTGACAGTCAACCCATAGATGATTTCCACTACATTTAAAATAAATAGTAGACTTGTGACAATTTTCAGCCACTAACACTGTAACCGTTTTCTTAGGCTGGTTGTGTTCCATCTTCACAATAATTGAGTTCAATATCAAGAATAGTTTCTTAAAGTTTTCACCCTAGCACCTGCCAGATGCTACAAAACAAATCTTAAAGAGAAGTTAACTAATAAAAAAAACTAATACAAAATAAAAATAATAATAATAAGGAAAGAAAAACTAATTCCCGAATTAGCACCAAAAATTATTTTGAACAATATTGAATGTCAATCCCCGACAACGGCGCCAAATTTTGACGAGCGCAAAACACAATACAAATTTATTGCTCGCTAGTCAAAGATAGTATAGTTAAATTATCGTCTCCACATGGATTGAATTTAAACAATATTCGAATAATATTTAGTTAATTACTATCCAGAAAAATTAACACTTGATTGAATGATTATAACCTATGATTAACTTTTAAAATTAAGAAATTAACAATTGATCACAGACGAAAACATATGAGCAACAAAGAAATATCAATGAGAGAAATAAGGGTAATTGGCTAGACATGTGCAAGATAATTGACTTGGGATCCAATTCTTGAGTTAGTTCACTCTACTATCACCTTATTCAAGTCTTTATCACCACGCACATTCGAAACGTGTTATTCTTTTTCGGAACCACAATTACGTTAGCTAAACATTCGAGATACTTTACCTCCCGGATTGAATCAATGCCAAGTAATCGAGTTACCTATTCCTTAACAAACTTGATTCTGACCTCCGCTATTAAGCGTTTCTTTTTCCTTACCAAAGGGAAGCTTGGGTCTAGGCTTAGCTTGTGCACGACCACCTCAAGAGGGATACCTTTCATATCCGAGTGAGACCATGCAAAACGATCAACGTTAGCTTTAAGGAAATTAAAAAATGCTTATCTGAGTTCAGAATTGAGTCATGTTCCCAAGTGAAACTTTCTCTCCAAGGATTCGTCGAACAAAGCCACATGCTCGAGTTCTTCTGCTGTGGATTTGGTTGCGTCTGTCGTTTCCAGTACCTGAAAGTATATTGGTACCTAGTGGGATTCCGATAACTCCTCGCCCTTGTCATATTCACTTGACACGGGAGCTGGCGTCGATTCCTGTAATTGCTATTTGCTGGGCTCATTCCCTTTACTATTGGAAATCGACACCGCGTTCATTTCTTTTATTGCCGGTAGATCTCCTCTTATTTGTTTGATTCCCTCTAGGGTGGGGAATTTCAGTAGTTTGTGATATGTACAGCCTTCATCTTATGTAACCATCACCTTCCGAGGATTATGTTATAGCCCATGTCGCCGTCTGATGGTAGACTATAATTACATGTTTTAGTCGTTTATTTCACTCTAATTTACTGCACTTTAACTGAGTTTGAGCTTTAATCGCTAGTGTTTTGCATTTATTGTGTGTTTTATGCCTTGTAGGCGTGATTCCGAACGATGTAGATGTTATGGAGTTAATTCGAGATATTTGGAGCTTTGAAGTTTGAGTAAAATCCCAAGGGATTAAGTCGGGATTGTGTTCGGAGGTCGAGGACCAAGTCTGAATGTCGAAATTGAAGCAAAATCCGTACTCTGAGAAATTTGCACTAATGCGATGCACTATGCCACGCACTGTGCGACGCGCTAGTGTAAATTCTGCCCATAACTCAAATTGCAAATCGTACTAGAATTTTACATTACCATGTCGCATGGTGCGGCGCGGCATACGGCGCGGTAGTATAAATTTGTTAGATTATCGTCTCGTTTCCGCTAAAAAGGGTACTTTCGTCCGGGGTTTATTGGGGGATGGCTTAAATACACAGGAAAATACCATTTTTGGGACGTTTGACACAATTTTGACTTAAGGAGGCCAAGGAGGCTAAGGAGGAGTTGAAAGAATACAAGCACAAGGATTTCATCATTCCTTCCTCACTCAAGATTCGGGTTTGGATTGAATTTATGTTTTCCTATATTTTACTTTCATTTGTGAAGAATTTCTCCATGTCTATGGAGTAGATCCTTTTGGGTTTTGATGGATTTGGTATATTTATGATTGTTTGTGGATTATAACTCTATTTTTATGTATTTGTATCATTTTTGGAAGATTTAATTGTTGCATCTATATTTGTTCTTGTAATCGAAAGAGGCATAACTTGTGATATCTTTGCACTATATTGTTGGTTGAGTTCATAGATTCTTCTAAGTATCAAAAGAGGCTAGTTGAATCATTTATTAAATCTAGTTAGGAGAATAATCAAAAGAGATTTTCCTAAAGACCAATCCACTACGCATTCTTGTATATCTTCACAGAGCTTAAATTGGTTCATATTGTGAGGTTGAAACTTAATTGAGAGAGGAGTTTCTATTAAACATTTGTACTGATAATTAAGTGAATTCGAGAGACTCACTTGAACATTAGAAGTGAATTATTTAGAGTTAAATCCCAGCCAATTATCTTGTACTTATTCCGTCAAAACTATATTTTCTCCCATTGATAACTTCCTAGCTTACTTTTGTTGCGATTGTCATTAGTCAACAGCCGTAGATTTTAGATTATTAATTATATAAATCTCAACTGTTGATCCTCCTGGATAGCAATCTAGCTACAAACTACAATAATACTGATAATCCCAGTGGATACGATAATTATACTATACTATCTTTGACTAGCGAGCACAATTTAAGTATGTGCTTTGCGCTCGTCAAATTGGCGTCGTTGTCAGGGATTGGTAATCAATAGTGTTTGAAATAGTTTGTATTGCTAATTCAGGAATTAGCTTTTAATTTTTTTTTTTTTATAGTTTTGTTATGTTAACTTCTTTTCAAGATTTTTTTTTGTTGAAGAAATCTTGAAGAGCATATTCTTGATACTAAACTCTAAATATTGTAAAGATGGAGTACAACCAGCCTAAAAAAACGGTTGAAGAGTTACCAGTTAAACACTGTCAGCGATTTTCTATGTGTTTTAAATGCGGTGGAAATCATCTATCGTTATTTGTCAAGCAGGTAGGTATTCTTCCTATGGTTCATATTTTGAAATCTCTCACTCTGTTTCTAATCCGTACAGGTATGAGGATTCATATGGGCACAATTCTAAATTTGTTTGGGATGAATACCCTTATTATGACTGGAATGAAAGCGAAGTGAGACAACCACCTCAAGGGGAGAATGATAGTTTAGAAGAGCTTATGTATAAGTTCATAAATAAGGTGGAATGGAGATTTACACAAGATGATGAAGCCATTAACAACCTAACAATGCAAGTGAGTCAAATAATAAGTACACTTTCAGAAAGCTCATTGCATTGTGATGGTGAATATATGGAGGAGATACCCGGTGAGAATGAGCCTACCCGAGATGATGAACATCTATAGAGAGAGTTTTTCACTCTGCAAGAGGACTCTGTTTTAACTGAAATGATTGAAAACGAAGCTTTTGTTAATCATGAAGCAATACAAGAAAATTTCAAACCCCCATCCACCTACACACAATTGCAATTTTTAGTAGAAGAAAGTGAGGCACTAATGGTCTTGGACTTACCAGAGGAGTACGCACATGACCTTTCTTCTTCAATTTCTTATTCTAACCTTGATCATGTGGATTTAATTTTTGGGGATTTATAGGAATATGCATAGATTGATCTTGTAAATGAATGTAGAAATAAGTTGAGTATGATCCTACAAGAACAATCCACCGCTCAAAATGAGGCTAATAAAGAAAGAAAAGAGCGGGTCTTGCAAATATCCTTAAAGGATTTTGGCCTGATGAGCTCCATAAAGAATCCCTAGGAGTGAAAGCGAAAAATGCATTCAGAATTAGGGGTGGAGTTCACAAGTTCTCGAAAACGGAAAAAGTCCAGGGGTATTTTCTTTACCTCTTGCTTTTTATTTGTGTGTCATGGGGACATGCCACAATTTAAAGTGTGGGTTGGGGATGTAAACATGTAAATAACTGTTTGTTTTCGTTTCTTGTGTGTGTTTTAGTTTCTTTTGATTGAAATTTTAAGTTCGAAGAAAAAAAATATTATTTTCTTTAGGTAGTATAATAATTTTCCCTTGGATTTTCTTTGTGCCGCGGTTCTTTTCCAAGAGTTTGTTTGAACCAGATGTTATTAGTTTTATTTTTTAAGGAGTAGGAGATCTTGTGCTGTGATTTTAAATGAAAGCAATATCTCTTGATTTTATTATTCCTTGAGAATAGTAAGTGCTTTAGTTGTGACAATTATGCTCAGTTGTTTACTCTTGTATAAGTACCTTAAATTGTATGATCTTAAATTTGCTAAACTGCTTTGACTAGAGTGTCTCGATGAGTCCGATCCTGAGTGAGTTATGTTCCATGTGTGTGTGAGGTTTCGTATATTCTATGCATTGCATTTGATGTCTAGAACTTACCCCGTGTGTTTGCAAAGCAAAATAGTAGTTTTATTCAGTCTTGGAAGTGATATAGGCATTTCTTTGTTGAGCCAGTTATATGTTGTACCCACCTAATTGATATGTATTTTAGTTAACCCCTTTTGAGTATGGAATCATGTTTCTTTGGCAACCACATTGCAAGTCTTACCCATTTGTTTGAATTGACCATCTATTCGAACCTTTTTACCTGAGCACTTGAATTTGTTATGAACTTTGTAAAAGTTAAAGTGTGGGGTGTTGGTTTGGCTTTTGAGTGGAACTAATTAAATAAGGAGAAAGGTGCACTGTATTGAAAAAGTAAGAGCCACTTGAATTGAAAAAGAAAAATAAATACAAATTAATTGTATAATTGTGTAAAATATTCCATGATAGTGGTAACTCTTGATGTAATTGTGCTTAAATAAGTTGGAAATTAATATATATTGATATGAAGGTGGAGTTATGGTTTGATATAAGTGTGGGGTTTTGAACAATAAAACGTAGGTATTAAAGTGCTTAGGGAGGTGTAGTCAATATATCCAAATGTATCCTACCCGTCCCGCTGCCTACATTACAACCAAATAAAGTCCTACTTGATCCTTGACTGAATGAGCTCAGTTAGTAGAGTAATACATTACGGGCAAGCTTATGGTACGTCTTGTGTAGAACATAAATATTACTTGTGAGAGTGAATGAATTCTTTCTATCTTGAGTTCCTAATTGTTCTTAAACTTTATTATTTTTGGAACTACTCTTTATTGTTGTGTGAGGGTACTTAATTCATGAAGGAAAGGTAATGTCGTTGACCTCTGTCTTAGAGTAAGTGAGCAGGTTATAAATAATGCGTGGTGCTTTTGAGTCAAATCTTGAGGCTAGGATGTTACGGTATTGTGCTTAATCTATTTTATTATTCTTGGTGTGATGAGTTATGAGAGTTGTTTAAAAGGTTGTGTCTATATAAAGTGTAGTTTGATTGCTCGAGGACGACCAATGGTTTAAGTGTGGGTTGTTAATGGTAGGATATAATTACTTGTTTTAGTCGCTTATTTCACTTTAATTTACTGCACTTTAAGTTCAAATAAGGTGATCTTTGTTATCCCTTCGGCGCTCGTGGGCAGCACAATCTCTCCCCGGGTTGTCATACTTATCAAGTTGAACCCGACGAGGAGCTTTGTTGCCTGAATGATACATCTGATTAATTTGGCTTGTTCCATCACTCTTCATTGAATGATGTTGTCTAAGCTTACTAGGTCAACCAAAGCATGCTTAATCTTGAAATCTAAAACATTAATAGAGATTACCAGGGCATCGTTATGCGGCAGAAGAAGTCTGTCGGCATCCTCATCCATGAAGGTGATGTCGTCTTCAGCGACTTCTCGTAATCTTTAACTGTGGGTCACCGATACCTTTGTCTTCTTGGCCTCCAAGAAGGTAACACCATTGATTTAATTTCCTCCGAAAATCATGTTGATAGTCAACCGAGGAGGGTCTTCTCCTATCTTCGAGGGTTCTACGTTGTCCCGGTTACGGCCGTAATTGTTCTTGGAATGGTCGCTTAAGAACTCCATAAGATGGCCATTTTTTAGGAACGTTTCCACCTCCTCACGTATATGTCAGCAGTCCCCAGTTTTGTGGCCGTGAGTCCCTTGATATTTGCACCATAAGTTAAGATCCCTTTGGCAGGGATTAGATCTGGTTGACTTAGGGAATCGTGCTTATTTGATATTCCTTATCACCGATACCAAATCCACTACGCTGATGTTGAAATTGTTATCTGACAACATGAAATATGTAGAATTCCTGGTCACCAGTACCCTTTTTTCTTATAACGATCTGTTGTTCCGGTCATGGTCAGTTCTTCTATCGGGAGAGAACCTATCCGAGGACCGGAACTCTTTGTTTCCGCGTCCCTCGGCTCTCTCGTAAGGAAAGAAATGGCCTTTAGAAGATAGCCAATCTGTATTAAAATCATCTTTGACCTTATCCTGGTTCTTGTCTCGGTCCAGCCCCTTGATTGATGTCGGGAACCCGAGTTGATCATCTTCTATCCTTATCTTCGACTCATAGCGGCTATTAACATCCACCCATATGGTCACTTGGAACTCGAGCAAGCTTTCCTTCAGCTTTCGGGAGGCGTTGTAGCTCCTCGAGTTCAAAACCTTTTATGAATGCCTTCGCTGCCCACTTGTCTAGTACGGCTGGTAGTAGCATCCTCACTTTCTAGAATCTAATCACGAATTCCCGCAGCAAATCGGATTCACCTTGTGCGATCCTGAATAGGTCCGCCTTCCTGGCTTGGACCTTCCTGACCCCGACATGGGCCTTAATGAATGAATCTGCAAGCATTTCAAAAGAGTTAATTGAATGCTCGGGTAAGAGCGAATACCATGTCAAGGCCCTCTTCGTAAGGTTTTCTTTGAACTTTTTCAGTAGAACCGATTCGATCTCATATTGAGCCAAATCGTTCCCTTTCACAACTGTTGTATAAGTTGTGATATGTGCTTCTGAGGGTCTGAAGTCCCATCGTATTTTGGTATATCCGGTATCTTGAACCTGTTCGGAATTAACTCCGGTGTTGCACTCGGTTTAAACAACAACTGAGTATATTTTTTTGAATATGGGCCCTTCAAAACTGGTGGTGCGCCCGGAATCTGATCCATTCGGGCGTCAAACTCCTTCGCATTCTGGTTCATCCGCTAGTTCATCTCGCTCATGAATCTCGTAAGTTCGGTTTTGAAGGGATCATTACCATTATTTGGGTTGGATCCACTACCGGTCCCTTGGTACCATCGAAGCCGACCTCACCCCTTAGAGTATTGTTATCAACTCTTTGATCTGTCTGATTTGCAGGGACGCCGGGAGGAACCAGGCCTCTTTCGTTTGCGTTGTTGGAAGCGCCCGACAATGCTTGCTTCAATTCCGTCATGACCTGATCCTGCCTTGAGAGGTGGACCATGATGGATTTCTGTTGCTCTCTCAAGATCCTTACTGTTTCTGCAACGTGTTCATCTTCCGCGTCATCGGGAGTTGGCTCTCGTACATGTCGGGGGTACTATCCTCCAAGGACCGGGGTTGCCTCATCCTCCTCGATGAGGGTGTCACTGGTTGAATCCTCATTTTGAGGTAGATTTTCATGTCCCTCAACGTTGTGTGCGATGCTGACATTGTTAGCTATCATTTTTTATTTTTTGCTTTAAAACAAAGAATCAAACAAGTTAGTAATAAACGCAAGGATCAATTCAATTACGCAAGGATCAATTCAATTACGCAATTGTCTAAGCCCCACGATGGGCGCCAAATTGTTTACTTGTAAAACGATACAGTTGAATTTGTTACATGAGTTATAAATAAGTGAACTGATTTGATAAAAAATGATACATAAACAAGATTAAAAATAAGACTTAGGGATTAAAATCAAAGAAAATGACAAGCTTGGCTCCGAGAGCAGTGCCTTCGGGGACAGAAATAAGAATAATATAATGAGCAATATAGAGTTATTTTATTGGGCTTGAGAATGGGATATAGAATAAGCTTTTCCAAGGATTTCATGTCTTACAATGGCTGCTAAGTCTATTATTTATAGTTATACCTAGGGAAACAAGATCCTAGGATCAAGCCCCTCTTAAATGACAATAAATGTGCCATTGATGAATATGTAACGGCAGACCATGAATACAAATATTCTCTGCAACGGTTTCCCATTTAATGTCAGGGAATATTTTTCATTAAATGCTATCTGATGGAAAGCATTTGATTTGGTCAAGTTGATCATGCTCCCTTCGGGGTCTATCCGATGTCAATTGTAGTTGTTGCTCCCGATACTGGTTATTACACGGTTTGTTTTTTGTACTTGTCTTTGGTTCGATGTGCCATGCTACCATTCAATCACTTAGTGTAAACCAATTTTACCCTATAGTGAAATCACAATAAGTTGAAAGTCAGGCAGCAATACATCTTGGAAAGGTTTTAATGGTCAACTTGGCATACAGCTGACATTTGATTCCCGACGAATTTGCATCCACTTTTGAGCTTAAGATTGGTCAATCTCATATGTACAGCTATATGATAAAATTCTATTAGTTGACATTCCATAATCCCCATCTTCTGGTGAGAATGAAGTCATGAACTAACGAAACAGATAACTTTGAAGCTTCTTTCAACTCAAAGAATATATTCTGTCATGTACTTCGCAGAACTTTGTAGGAAATAAAAGGGACGGAAGCATTTTATGGATTAAGCAAATTGGCAATGAAAGGTCAAACACTTGGTGCCAAAATGAATATGGAATATCTTTTTGGGCTATAAATACAGAGCCAAGAAGCAGCAAATTATTCACAACTCATGTTAAGGCTTTCAAGAAAAACTAAAATGTATAGAAGAGAGGCCTTACCTGAAGAGAAGAGTCTTTGTTTATTAGCCAAGGATGACTTGCCTACATTATTACCCTCCTCCCTCAAAACGTAGCTCCCTTTTGGGGTTGAAATGCTAGGCAGTCATCTTGGGCTATATTGACAGGCTATTCTGCATCATGTTAGGCTTCTTCTTCTCACAATTGGAAACTTGTTACATGCTTATACTACTTAACTGTAACTTTAGACATAGAGTATGCCAACGAGAGGTGCAATGTAAGTAGTCCTATTTCTTTCCTTGTTAGTCTTCCTATTTAGGTTCTCTTTTTTAGCAAAACAAGAGGGAGAAACATGCGATGTCGTTGCCCAAACCCACGATACATATTATTTTCTTAGTCTCAAGAAGCCTCATGGATTTGACCCTTGAGCTATGCCACATGGAATTTAAAAACACGTGTACTATGTGGATTTGTACATTACTTACAGTTTTCTCATCCTTTTCGCTGTGGGATTTGCCTAAAGTGTCATATGCATCCCTTTTAAGAAGCTTGCGAGCTTAGAGTTGTGTCAGTCCCTTCTTGACCCGCTCTCATCTATCTTCCCCCGTCATGTGTGTCACATGCGCATTCAAATCCAAATTGCATGACATGTTAACTTGAAATGTACTTATGATTATCAGCTCTAACTCACATTTTCATATTGCACAATATAGAAACAATAACATTGAATGCCATACTTTTGTTTCTTTACTCTTTCTCTCTTTTGGGAGTAGAAATATGGGATAAGGGTGTAAGCGAATTCTCGTTCATGAAGTTCATCACATCGCTTACTAACACACATAGATCTATTCAAGTACACACATGTTCAGAGATTTTGTTCAACCAGGCTGCAATAGTTACACGCTGAAACATTTACATAATAAAATGCACACTGAACTCTTTCAGACATCTTATAAGAACACCAATCTGCCAGTTACACTACACAAGTTAAAAGTGAAGTAAAATGAATGAATATCTAATGCAAGCCATTAAACACTATGAATATCTGATGCAATTTTGAAAATTATCGTCTAGTTCTCTGCTCTTACCGTCTCAGTTCCCTAGTTACAGCATGTTCTATTTCTAGTAATTGTCTCCAACTTCAAGGTCAAGCTCTTCGCTTGTTTCCGAGAGATAATCTTGAAGCTTTTTTCTCTTTGGCTCAAAATGCCACATCTACTAAATTTGGCAGCACAGTAGTATTCAACAACTGAAAGAACCAGCTCCAAAGGATCAATTTTAACTTGTTCTCTTTCATTGTACATTCACTACAAGTTTTAGTTTATCAATCATCATTCTTCATTCAGGGAGTTCGAAAACACTGTTGTACAAGACAGAGTGAAGAATAATATGTTAGATCACACTTCCTATTTCCTAGGATCAACATGGCAAATGAAATGCTCTCTTGCCCGTTTGACTCTGTTTGCATCTCAAGGCACTTTTCCTCATAGCTGGAAAGGAGTGTACATTCTTTAAGTTTGAAATATCATTTTTGTTTTGAACCAGGCTGACTCGGTAAGGGATTATTGGCCAGAAATGTTGAATGAGGCTGATCCAGTTGGGACTATTATATTGGGCCAGAAGCTAAATGGAGAAGAAGCCCAATGATTAAACACTCGAATTCATGGCGGAGCCAGAATTTTGGTTAAGGGGTGTCAAAATATATAAAAATAAATATACCAAAAAATTAAGGGGAGTCAATACATAGCATATATACATATCATTTATTTTTTTACTTACCTACAAAGTGTATTTTTTCCGCAAAGAGGTGTCATTTGACACCCCTTCCTATGAGGTGGCTCCGCCACTGCTCGAATTGAATGCTAGGACGCTATATTTGTGATCCATGGGGAGATACATGGCATGTGAATTATATTGCAGCTTTGGCGTAGTCTGTTCTTCTCACTTCTTCTTCTGAATTTGTCTCTCATCCCCTTTTCTGTCTAATTCCTCATCCCCTTTCTTCTTAGCTTTCTGCTGCAATTTCTATTCTCATCTCCACTCTATTTCTGCCAACATTGTTTTCTAATATTCGATTGACATTTGGTTATTGTAATTCCGTTTAGGATGAATGGGTACAATAAGTTGGTTTGGGTGTAATATCTGACTTGTTTCAATTTTCTAAGATGAAAACAACAAAAATTTCCCAATTCATAGACTCAAAAAATAGAGGAACAAAATTGTCAGGTATGTCCGGAATCATTTTTGCTCCTAATGGTTTCAAGAACCATCCATCTGCTGCTATAACCCAAAAAAAAAAGAATCAATTAATTTGACAACATTAACCAATTAAGGATTTAGATTCTTGCAAAAGATAACTGTTGCACAAAGTTTTACTTTCATGTGATGACCTGATAGGTCATTTATAGTTTTATCTTTTATTTCTGTGTTCCGAGACCTCAAATAACTCTATTTAGCCTTACTCGATTTGCGTGCACAGTCCGAGTCCTTTTTCCGGAAACTTTTTATGAGAAAATTGATGAAAATGTGAAATCGTGCCTTAAAAACTCATTTTAGTTGACTACGGTCAACGTTTTGTGTAAACAAACCCGGATCGGTATTTTGACGGTCCCGGTGGGTCCGTATCATAATTTGTGACTTGGGCGTATTCCCTGAATCGAATTCAGAAGTCTCTAACTTGAATTAACGTAATTTGTTGAAAACTAACAAGTTAAAGGTTTAAATGATTCATGAGTTTGACCATAGGTTGACTTTGTTGTTACCAGCTTCGTATTTCGGTTCCACAACCTGGTATAAGTTCATTACAGTATTTATGACTTGTCTGCAAAATTTGGTGCGAAACGGAGTTAATTTGACGTGATTCGGACGTCTAGTTGAAATATTGAAAGTTCTTAGGTTTTATTGAAAATTTCCTTTGTTTTGGTGTCCGATTCATGGTTCTTAGTGTTATTTTGGTGTTTTGATCACGCGAGCGAGTTCGTATGATGTTATTACCCTTGTGTGCATGTTTGGTTTGGAATCCGAGGGGCTCGGGTGAGTTTCAGATAGGCTACACATGATTTTGAACTTAGGAAAAATGTTGGTTTTGGTTTCTGTTGGTGTCTGGTGAATGCTTCTTTGCGATCGCGAAGATACTCCCACGATCGCGAAGAGTAGTTTGGGACTGAGGTGGATTTGCTCATCGCGAATGCGAGGATTTGAATACAAACGCGGAGCAGTGGGGGGTCTGCCCTTCTCGAGCGCGGCCACTCCACCGCGAACGCGTAGTGATAGGAGGCAAGGGATGGGAATGGAACTCTAACTCTACGCGAACGTGAGCCCAAGCTCGCGAACGCGAAGGCGAGGTGGGATAAGCCTACTCGAACGCGTAGAGTTTGTCGAGTAAGCCAACTGGGCAGTGCCCTTCGCGAACGCGTCAGGTGTCTCACGAACGCGATAAACACCTAACACCCGGTCATTTAAACTTCCAAAAATCGGGATTTCACCCATTTTCACCATCTTTTCATTAGAGCTCGGCCTAGAGGCGATTTTGTGGAGAAATTTAATCATCCTTTCATAGGTTAGCGTACTTTAACTTGTTTTCTTTCATTTCTATCAACACCCATTAATTTCTAACCTTAATCTATGTTCTTTCATGATAGAGAATTAGGGATTTGGGAAGAATTGGAAGTTTTTGTAAAATTGAGATTTAGACCTCAAATTGAGGTCGGATTTCAAAACTAATAACATAATATGGCTCGGGGTGAATGGGTAATTGGGTTTTGGTCGAAATCTCGGGTTTTGACCAAGCGGTCCCGGGGTTGACTTTTGTTGACTTTTTGAAAAAAGTGTAAAGATCTTAACTTTAGGTATTGTAATTGATTTTTCTAGCATTATTTGATGTTAGTGAGTCAATTTTGGTTAGATTTGATTGGTTTGGAGGTGGATTTTAGAGGAAAGGCCCTAGTAGAGCTTGATTTGCTTGCGAAGCGAGGTAAGTGTTGGGTCTAACCTTGATTTGAGGGAATTAGGAACCCTTGAGCTATGTGCTATGTGAATTACATGTGTAGCGGCGTATATGCGAGGTGACAAGTGTATATACGTCGTCAAAATACTTGTTTCCATGCTTTTCCGCAATTCAATAATTATTTTATTCCATGTCTTAATTGTTACATGTTTTAATTGCTTCCTATGCCTTAACTTGCTACTTGTCATTTATTATTCTCGTATTAAAATGTTACTCCCTCCATTTCAGTTTATGTGAACCTATTTTATTTTTGGTCCATTCCAAAAAGAATGACCCCTTTCTAAATTTGGAAACAATTTAGCTTAAACTTCCAATTCTACCCTCAATGAGAAACTTTTATGACCACACAAATACTCTGGACTCCATTTTGACTTATTTAGGACCACAAATTCTAAAATTCTTTATTTTTTTCTTAAACTACGTACCCAATCAAACAGGTTCACATAAATTGGAACGGAAGGAGTAGCTTCTTTCATGCTTCCATGATTAATTGCTACTAACCTTAATTGTCCTACTTGTACACTTACACTGTCATATATTTGGCTTGTCTTGTTGCTTAGTATTACTTCTAGCATTTCTTGATTTGATACGAGAGTCCTTATGATTTTGCTTTCATATTCGTTAGTCGTAGAGATTCTTATGATTTGAATTGTTGAGTTGATTACATTTATTGATTTTTGTTTATGGACTGGGTTGCACGCCGCAACGGGTGGAATAAGGGAGGATTGATATTGATTTTATGGGATCGGGTTGCACGCCGCAGCGGATTTTATATGTGATTTTGATATGGTAGAATAATGGAGGAATATGATATTTATTCTGATTATATGGTGGGATCGGGTTACGCACCGCAACGGATTTTACATGTTATTATTGATATTGATATGGTGAAATAAGGGAGGATTATGTTGGTACGGTAGGATCGGGCTGCACGCCGCAACGGGTAAAATAAGAAAGGATTGTGTTTGTATGGTGGGATCAGGTTGCGCGTCGCAACATATTGTGTATTTTGTATTCCTTGATGTAATGTGTTAGCTTTAAGGTTAGTATGGTCAATTTTATTATTAATTAATATTAAAAAGGTAAATTTTTTAGTATGGTCAATTATATTGTTAATTAATATTAAAAGGTGAATTACTTAATATATGTGAAAACAACCACAAAATTAATTAAAGTGGATCGGAGGGAGTAACTTTTTTAAAAATTGAACACTCTTAGCGAAATTCATATTTATGTCACTGAATGTTACGCGAACTTTTTGGCTCGATATAACCTAAGGGTTAACTACATGAGAATGATCGACTCAATAGAGACAATACGTGTCATGAGCTTGCGATACGAGACTTTTCTCTTATTCATCATTTTCCTTACAATGTTGCAAAATTATGATTAGATACGCATGAAGTATGAACAGACTGATAGTTGAGAGTCCTGTATATGCAGCAACACATCTTTGAAAGGCTTTGATGGCCAACTTGCTGTACAACTGATATTTGATTCTCAATCAATTTGCATCCACTTTAATTTTGAGCTTAAGATTTAGTCAAGGCTCAGATATATGATCAACTCTTATTGGTTGATATTCCATAATCCCTATATTCTGGTCAGGAATAAACTGAAGAAGCAGATAAGTTTGAAGCTTCCTTCAACACAAAAAAATATGTGCTCTGCAGCTTTTGCTGATATTAGACACAACAAACTGTGAGAACAAATATGCTTTCACTTTCAAGGAGGATGATCTCTCTTTTTTATGCCTTTCTCTTTAATTAATTTTATCGTTTTGGGTCCTATTTTGTTGTATATAGTTGAAAAATGACAACAATGGTTTCTTATGTTTGAGGATTTAAAATAATCCTTTAAATATATTCTTGAATAGTTTTGGTCTTTTAAGTTTGTCAAAAGTAAGCAAATTTTAGTCTCCGTTAAATATCTATAAACTTTGACTGTTAAAAGTGAGCAATTTTAGTCTCCATCAAATATTTATAAACTTTGACGGTCAAAATTGAACAAAAATTTTGGGGAAAAAAAAAGATATTCCACTGAATTGGTGGGGGAATTATAAGGCATATACCACTGTGATTACAGAATAGGTAGACTTTAATCTTTTCTAACACTGATGGTAAGCACCCTCCACTTCCAACCAAGAGGTTGTGAGTTCGAGTCACCCCAAGAGCAAGGTGGGGAGTTCTTGGAGGGAAGGATGCCGAGGGTCATTTGGAAACAGCCTCTCTACCCCAGGGTAGGGGTAAGGTCTGCGTACACACTACCCTCCCCAGACCCCACTAGTGGGATTATACTGGGTTGTTGTTGTTGTTGTTGTTGACCATTTGAGCGCCCTGTAATATGGTAGGTAGAGCCCATCAGGATAGTAAATCCTACGAAGAGATGTTCCTTGTCAAAAAAATCCAATGCTAAGGCAGGATTAGAGACAAAGGGATCCAAAAGATACTGTAAAGTGTAACAACTGCGAGTCAAATTTATGACCTAAAAACATTTACGAACCTCCTTTAGCCACTACAATGGAAGCTTTTCTTGAACTAAAAAGAGTTAAGAATTGATATGTATACACAAAAAGATCTTCACCTATATATGTAACGTATATTTTAGGTGAAGGGGATTCAATTGACCACCCTTGGATCAGTGTGGCTCCACCACTGGTTACAAGTTGAACTTGGTTTAGCTATAGCAATTGTCATTGTATACAGGTAAAATCGGGCCCGTTGAACATCTCGGTTTCCCGGTAAGACAACCGGGACTGGAATGTGATCATAAGGAATAGGAGTCTGGGCGAAAAATCTCTCACAGTGGAGATCGAGCAAAATATCCGCCCTCGGAAGCATCAGGGTCACATCTCCCGAGTCCGGTTCGAATCTCTCAACTCCGTAGAGCATTACCAAATGGTCGAACACGACTAACAAAAGAACCGTGAAATCTGTGCCCAACCTGATGTCGCGGCGTAAATCTCGGCCTGTATCAGCAGTGAATCAGTGATTAGCATAAAGAAAGATTTTTATTCTTTTTTAGAATTGTACTTAAGGTAAAACTTCCTCACTATATAAAAGGGAAACTAATTGTTCATTAGAGACATTGTAACACGCATATTGAGGCAATTTATTTCAATTCTCTTTGTTGTTCAAAGTTCTTATTCTTGTTCTTAAGTTCTTCATAAGTATAAGCTTGGAATCGAGGGCAGGTTCTTCGTCAAGCCATCAACCGAGCTCGAAATTACCCTTATCATTGGTCTGGTCACCTATTACGTTTTTCATTTGCTTAAACTAACGTTATTAATCACTCGTATTGAATTAATCCATATATCCTTAAAATCACATATAAATTCAATTATTATCCTTTTTTTAGGGTAAATAGTTTGGCGCCCACCGTGGGGCTAGGGATAATAGTGGTAATTTGATACAAATTTTCATAACACACTTTATTTTACACATGTTCTTTGATATTTTAATTTTAGGTCAAATTAAAAATGTCGAACTCTCAATATGCTCCTTTGAACGTTGATGTTGAGTTTGGCCACTAGGCGACAACACACATGTAGCTATCGATGCAAACTTGCCTACCGACCCCGAAAACAGCATTCGCGGGAGAGCTCGATCGATGTCCTGGAGTACACACGACAGCGAAGGTAATGGGATCAATTTGTAGGTGACCTTCGAAATGTTACAGGCTCAACAGGCAGCGATAGCCCAGTTGCAGAACCAAAGCCGCGCCCCCAGCAGAGTTGAGCGCGAACCATCCCGGAAAAATACTCGCATAGATGAACCGGCCACAAAAAGGCCGGGTGAAGTTGAACCCGGAACCAACCCCAAGATAATAAATATGCTTGAGGAATTGACAAAACAGGTGGAATCAGGAGAAAAGAAAATCAAATCCAATGATAAAAAAGTGGTTACCTATAACTCCAGAGTTGATCAAATCCCAGGAGCACCCCCGATATTGAAAGGCTTGGATTCCAAGAAGTTCGTCCAAAAACCTTTTAGCGCAGCTCCAAAACCGATCCCAAAGAAGTTTCATATGTCCAAAATTCTAAAGTATAATGGGACCACAGATCTGAATGAACACGTAACCCCCTACACGTGTGCCATCAAGGGAAATAACTTGGAAGATGACGAAATCGAGTCGGTTTTACTGAAAAAGTTCGGGGAAACCCTGTCTAAAGGAGCAATGATATGGTGTCACAACCTACCCTCTAATTCCATTGATGCATTTGCTATGCTTGCGGATGCCTTCGTAAAAGCTCATGCTGGGGCCATCAAAGTCGAGACCAGAAAATCATACCTCTTTAAAGTCAAGCAAAGAGATAATGAAATGCTCAGAGAGTTCGTGTCGAGGTTCCAAATAGAAAGGATGGATCTACCCCCAATTGCGGATGATTGGGCTGTTCAAGCATTCACTCAAGGACTCAACCCCCAAAGCTCTTTGGCTTCACAACAGCTAAAATAGAATTTGATAGAGTGCCCGGTGGTAACTTGGGCTGACGTCTATAACAGGTATTAATCTAAAATTAGAGTGGAGGATGATCAGTTCGGGGCCCCCTCTGGGTCCGTGTATCCCATCAGAACTAATGACAAGTCTAAAAGAGTCGTCGATCATGAACCAAGATCGAGCAGAGATCGGTACCAACCATATAACGGAGATCGAAGGGTAGTGGATCCGGACGTAACCCAGTGAGGAATGAAAAAAGAAGCGATCGAGGTCATAATAACTGGAGACTCATGAGCAAAAACGGTTTCGACATGCCAATCGGGGCCAGGGAGGCACCAAGGCTATCATAGTACAATTTTAGCATCGATGCTGCCAACATCGTATCAGCCATCGGATGCATCAAAGATACCAAGTGGCATCGGCCATTACAGTCTGATCCTACCTAAAGAGACCCCAACCTGATGTGCAAGTATCATGGCACCCACTGCCACAGGACCGAAGACTGCCAACAGCTAAGGGAAGAAGTGGCCAGGTTATTCAATAACGGACACCTCCGGGAGTTTTTGAGTGATCGAGCCAAAAATCACTTCAGGAATAGGGACTCCAACAAGCAGACCGAGCAGGATGAACCTCAACATGTCATCAACATGATCATCAGTGGAGTCGACATACCCTAGGAGCCAATGCTGAAGCGCACTATGGTGTCCATTACAAGGGAAAAACGAACCCGAGATTACATGCCGGAAGGGACCATTGCTTTCAACGATGAAGATGCTGAAGGCATCGTGCAGCCGTATAACAATGCCATGGTAATTTCTATACTCATAAATAAATCTTGAGTTAAGCGTGTGTTGATTGATCCAGGTAGCTTGGACAATATCATCAGATCGAAGGTCGTAGAACAGCTGGATCTACAAGACCAAATAGTGCCCACGGTCTGGGTCTTAAACAGATTCAACGTGGCATGTGCAACTACTAAAGGGGAGATAACCCTGACATTGAACACCGCCGGAACCATTCAGGAAACGAAGTTCTACGTCATCGAGGGGGATATAAGGTAAAATGCTCTATTCGAAAGGCCATGGATTCACAACATGAGGGAAATACCCTCGACACTGCACCATGCATTGTAGTTCCCCACACCGAGAGGGATTAAAACAATTTATGAAGAACAGCCTGCCATAAAATAAATGTTCGTGATCGATGAGGTGATCCCGATATCCGCCCTTTCGACATCAAAGAACCCGAAGTCGATTTGGAAGGAAGAAAATAAATAGCAATCACAGACATCGGCCCTGATCGAACCGGAGAAGCAAAAAATAGGCGAGGATGATGATTACGGAGTTCCCAGGTCGTTCATCGCCCCTAACGATTTTGAGGCCACCAAGTCAACGGTCGAGGAGCTGGAGCAAGTCATATTGATCGAACACTTGCCCAATCGAAAGGTATACTTGGGTACGGGGTTAACTCCTGAGCTCAGGAAAAAACTCATTAAATTCCTTATAGCTAACATAGAGTTTTTCGCTTGGTCCCATCTTGATATGAGGGGAATCCCACCAGAAATAACTACTCACAAGCTGAGCTAAGATCAGAAGTTCAGCCCGGTTAAATAGAAGAGGAGGCCTCAGTACGAAGTCAAGCATGCATTCATCAAAGACGATGTATCCAAACTCCTTAAAATAGGCTCCATTCGGGAAGTTAATTACCCGTATTGGTTAGCTAACGTAGTGGTAGTGCCTAAAAAGGGAAATAAATTAAGAATGTGCGTAGATTACAAAGACTTGAACAAGGCGTGCCCTAAATACTCTTTTCCTTTGCCTAATATCGATCGTGTGATCGATGTGATAGCCGGCCACGAGATACTCAGCTTTATCGACGCCTATTTCGGGTACAACCAAATCCGGATGGACCCGGATGATCAAGAAAAACTTTCATCACTAAATTCGGCACCTATTGTTATAACATAATGCCGTTCGGACTAAAAAGCGCTGGTGCCACTTTCGAATGCCTAGTAAACCGTATGTTCAAAGAACAAATAGGAAAATCAATGGAGTTCTACATTGACGACATGTTAGTTAAGTCCCTACGAGTAGAGGACCATTTGGAACATTTGCAAGAAACCTTTAACATACTGAAGAAATACAATATGAAGCTGAACCCAGAGAAATGCGCATTTGGGGTTGGGGTTGGGTCCGAGAAGTTCCTTGGATTCATGGTGTCCAACCATGGAATCGAGATCAATCCTAACAAAATCAAAGCTATGGAATATATCACCGCGGTGGACAATGTCAAGGTCGTTCAAAGGCTAACCGGGCATATAGCCGCCCTGGGTCGGGTCATATCAAGGTCCTCCGATAAGAGCCATCAGTTCTTCTCATTATTGAAGAAGAAGAATAACTTTTCATGGACTCCGAAGTGCCAGCAAGCTTTGGAAGAACTCAAACGGTACCTTTCGAGTCCACTTTTGCTTCATACTCTGAAGGCAGACGAGCAGTTGTACCTGTACTTAGCGGTATCTGAGATAGCGGTAAGTGGAGTCTTAGTCCGGGAGGAGGAAGGTACGCAATTTCCTATCTATTATGTTACCAGGACCCTAGGCGAGGCTGAAACAAGGTATCCTCACCTGGAGAAATTGGCGCTCGCTTTGCTAAGAGCCTCCAGGAAGTTAAAGCCATATTTTCAATGTCATCCCATATGTGTCATAACTACTTACCCATTGAGAAATATAATACACAAACCCGGGCTCTCAGGACGATTGGACAAATGGTCCGTGGAAACTAGAGGGTACGATATCGAATATCGACCCCGAACCGCCATCAAATCTCAAATTTTGGAAGACTTTGTGGCCGACTTCACGCCGGCCTTAATACCCGAAGACGAAAAGGAATTGTTGTTAACCTCGAGGAGCTCCTGGGGAATCTGGACCCTATTTACAGACAGTGCCTCGAACACAAAGGGGTCCGGACTCGGCATCGTGTTGAAGCCGCCTACGGGTAGCGTAGTTAGGAAATCTATTAGAACTGTGAAATTAACTAACAATGAATCTGAGTATGAATCCATGATTGCAGGTCTCGAATTGGCTAAAAGCCTGGGGGCCGAAGTGATCGAAGTTAAATGCGATTCCCTCCTTGTGGTAAATCAAGTCGATAAGACATTCAAAGTGAAAGAGGAACGAATGCGAAGATACTTGGATAAAATACAGGTAACACTGTATCGATTCAATGAATGGACCCTATAACACGTGCCTCGATATCAAAATATCAAAGCTGGTGCTTTGGCTAACTTAGGGTCATTAGTTGATGACGATGAATTCAGCTCGGGAACAGTCGTTCAACTCATGAAATCAGTAGTGGAAGAAGTCCATGCCGAAATAAACTCAATGAGTTTAACCTGGGCCTGGAGAAACAAGTATATAGATTACTTGAAGACTGGGAAGTTGCCCTCGGATCCCAAAGAATCGAGAGCGCTGCGCACGAAGGCATCCAGGTTTAGCCCGTCCGAAGACACTCTGTTCAAAAGAACGTTCGATGGCCCACTTGCCATATGCTTGGGGCCAGGAGACACCGAATATGTTTTGAAAGAAGTTCACAAAGGCACCTACGGAAACTATTTGCGGGCAGAATCATTAGTTCGTAAGATAATCAGAGCCGGCTATTACCGGATCGACATGGAGAAAGCTGCAAAAGACTTCATGTGAAACTGTGATGGCTTTCAGAGGCACGCACCAATGATCCATCAACCGGGGGAGTTATTACATTCGGTCTTGTCGCCTTGGCCGTTCATAAAATGGGGAATGGATATCATCGGTCCCCTACCATGGGTACCCGGTAAGGCTCAATTTATACTATGTATGACTGACCATTTCTCTAAATGGGTCGAAGATCAAGCATTCGAGAAGGTTTGGGAAAAAGAAGTCATCAACTTCATTTGGGACCACATAATATGTCGGTTCGGTAAAGCGGTCGAGGTAGTATATGATAACAGGAAATAATTCATCGAGAGCAAGGTAAGCAAAGTTTTCGAGGACCATAAGATCAAAAAGATCTTGTCAACAACCATCACCCTAGTGGGAGCAGACAGTCGGAGTCGACGAACAAAACCATCCTTCCAAACCTTAAGAAAATGTTGACCGATGCCAAAGGAAAGTGAAAGGAAATTCTGTCCGAAGTCTTGTGGGCATACCGTACGACCTCAAAATCCAGTACCGGGGCCACTCCATTTTCGTTGGTCTATGGTGCCGAAGCATTAATACCGGTTGAGGTGGGTGAACCGGGCCTCAGGTTCAATTATGCAACCATAAAATCGAACGGTGAGGACATGAGCACGAGCTTGGAACTACTGGATGAGAGGCGCGAGGCTGCCCTAGTTCGGTTGGCCGTCTAGAAGCAGCGGATAGAAAGATATTATAACCGGAGAGCCAATCTCCGACACTTCAATATCGGGGACTTGATGTTAAGAAGAGTAACAATGAACACCCAGAACTCGAATGAAGGGAAACTGGGACCAAATTGGGAAGGACCATATCAAGTCATTGGTATTATCGGTAAAGGGTTATATAAACTCGAAGCAGGAAATGGCGCACATCTATCGAACACCTAGAACGTGACCCACTTAAAACGATACTACTACTGAGGAGCCAGACATGGCTGCCGAAACTGCTGAGGCGGTGCGCCAGATGTTCACCAACCCAGTTACTCCCAGAGCCGGGGATGATGAGATCCAGTTAGAGGAGACTGAGGGCGGTGATGCTGCTATAGACATAGAGATGTCCAAGGCCACATAGGGAGTCCTCTTTACTCTTATCTTTCCTTATTCTTATTTTGTTAAGCATTGGGGACAATGCTTATTTCTATTCAGGGGGGTGGAGTTTATTTGATATTTGGATATTTGACGTTTGGTTTGTAATAACTGGTAACATTTTCCTCTTTCCTTTTTATTTATGTATATATTCTTCCATCTTTCTCTATTGATGTATATATTATATCTTTTCCCCTCTCAGTATGTACATTCATTTATGTCTTTAGTAGCTTTCTTTGTAGCTTTTTATTTTGTTTTCTTATTAGTCTATGTTTAATTTTGTAGCTTCTTTTTATGTTTTTAGTAGTCAATAAGCCTTTGGTTTTCTTAATGCCACCGTTCTTTTCAAAGGTAGTTTTTGTATGAACCGGGTGATTCTTCCCAATGATGGATGGCGTGACAACCTTCTTAAGGGATTGAGATCATTTTTGATGTTTAGGTAAGAATAGTAGTAGTAATGAATAAAAGATTCAAACATGTTTCACTTGGTACCAGCACACTTAACTACGTGCTTATGGTTAAAAATAAGTTTCTCGGGAAAGACGTAGCTCTAATTAGCGACCTTGTGACTCTTGCGCTGACTTAGGCAATCATCAAATGGTTTAGTCGAGCCATAGTGATTTTAAATGGAGAAAACAAAGAAGGAGGAAATGAATATCATGACCAAGAAAGACTGATGCTAAGTCTCTCTAACCCCCCTATGGGAAAGAAAATGCCTCCTAAAAGTGGCATAGCATGAGCCGATAAGAGAAAGTTGAGTGCTTAAGGAAAGATGAACCTGTTCTATCCTAGTATATCTAACCTTAGTCCAAAAGTCTTCATTACATTTCGAAAAATCCCTACGTGATTTCAAGCCGGGTGAGCTTACATTAGTAGTGATTTACATGAGGGGTAAGCCTATGGTACTTAAAACCGTACTTGTGACATTCTTTTGAGAGAGATGAGCGAACCTTTCTCAAAACTTTGAATTGAGTGCTACATTCTTAAGTGAGGTGCAAACGGAGAGTAGAAGAGGAGGAGTTTGGGATCCATAATGACCTACATAAAGGAGCGATCTTTCTTGATGAATAAAGTCAAATCTTGATGCTCAAGTGTCACATTAGAACTATTTGTGCTTAAAACTTCAAATCATTGCCTTGTTGATAATTCATAAGTGTGTGTGGGTAATTGTTGGTCCCAATTGATGTATGCTTGATACACCTTAGATTAGCTAGAATAGCTCTTATCTTGTGGAGGTGGGAATTACCTTATTTGCTTGAGGAAAAACAAAAGCTTAAGTCTGGGGGAATTGATAAGTGGGGATTTTGACTACTTATTAGTGCTTTTTAGCTCTCGTTTTAGTCTAAAAGTATTTAATTGTATTCCCAAAAACTAATAAAATATGCTTAATTAAAAGAGTATTGGAAAATCAGCCACTAAGATAAAATCCAACTCAAAAAGGAGTGATTTGAACTGAAGGACACAATTCAGGCACAGAAGCTCAAGTGCGGACCGCAGATTTTCATCTGCGGCCGCAGAATGTGAAGGAAATTTAACAGAGTCCAAGTGCAAAGTGTGGACCACACAATTATTTTGCGGCCGCAGAAGCTATGCAAGAGCTAAAGTTTAGAGAGTCTTATTTCAAGCTCAAAAAGAAATGCGGACCGCACAATATGAGAAGTGTGCAGTCCGCAGAAGAGCCATGTGCGGCCGCACCAAGAATCGTGCGGACCACAGAATATGAGAGATGCGCCCGCAATCAAGAATTGTGCGGCCGCAGAGTCAACTCCTATCAAGAGAAGTGCGGACCGCACATGGAATTGTGCGGCCGCAGAACCTCCGAAAGGGCATTTTTGTCCGAAAATTCTAGCTTTGTATAAATAGACTAGTTTTACGAAATTAGGTCAAGTTTGGAATATTGAAAGTCTTGTAGCCATTTTTACTTGCCTCTTTAGACAAATTTATCTTACTTTGGTGATTTAACATTAGATTTTTATCTTTTAATCTTGCAATATGAGTTTTATCATCTTTTCTTCTATATTTTCTTCTATACCCATTATGAGTAGCTAGATTTCTAACTAGGGTTGTAACCCAACCCTAGTGTGTAAACCTAATGGGTGTTTGATTTATGGCTTGTTTATGGTTGGGAGTTTATTATTTAGCCTTGTTCTTTTTTTTTATTGTAGAATTAATGGTTGCAAACATTAGTTCATGCCTATTTGACTTGGTCTCTTCTTGAGAAAGAGAGACTTAGTCTAGGAAAACTTGGCTAAAAAGAATTTGGAATAAAATTAAGAGATTGATAGTCCCAATTAAAGGGTTGAACCTAGATATAGTAAAACCCGACTTGAGCATTTTATCAACTGTTTTGTTCAATACCCATTTGGACTTAAGAAAGCCAAATTGGGCTAAATCACTCTCTTACCGAGAGTTATTGAGTGGGTACTTGAGTGTTGATAGCTATAATACACCCCGACCAACGAAACAAGCTTTACAGTTTATAACCCATTAGGAAAACACCTAGGTGAAGGTCATAGCTCTAGTCCTTTTACTTTATTTGAAAACAACAACAAAAACAATTTCTTAGTTTTAATTATTTCCTTTTACTTTATTTGAAAACAACAACAAAAATAATTTTTTAGTTTTAATTATTTATCCTTCAATCTTAATTTAAACTAGACCTAGAATCAACCAAACCTTGTGGAAGTATAATTTAATATAGTTTAAGCTCATTCACCACAATATATACCTCTAAATCTGATTCATATAGCTCCCTGTAGAATTCGACCCCGACTCTTTGTTGGGTATTACTATTGCATCGACCGTTTCATAACCTCAAATAGAGGTGTGACTTGGACGAGATAACCCGCGTAGGTCACCTTGGCCATAATACGGGCTTTTACATGCTTACAATATTGTACGTTACACATAGAAATAAAAGAAAGTTTCTACCTTGCTAACAAATATGTTTTGCTTCTTAAAAGTATTGAGCCTAAGGGTTATTCCTACCCGGGAACGATCGAGCCCAAGGGCCACCCTTATCCGAGCCTAAAGGGATACCCCCACTTGGGGACTGTTGTTTGAGATATGCTCGGGCGGCTTGGGTTATCGAAAACCGAAAGCACAAAACCTATTAGGCAGTGCCCAAACCTAAAAGGCTACGGCCACCCTAAAAACGGTTCGGAGACGTCCGAAGCCCGTAACTAAAACATAAGGCCTTCAACAAAAATTTAAACCTGTTCAAATGTTACCCTCGGCAAAGATACAGTCTAACAACATTTTAAAAAGCATCTTGGGGAAATTTCCGTTCACTCCGAGCTTACACAAGTTCGAGCAAAAATTGCATCGAGGACAGGTCTTGTTCGGACCTCTGAAAAGTGACTTATTACTACATTTGATTCTATGTTAAGGCATTAGAAATATTTGCAATTGTAAAAAGATGCTAAGATAATAGATTTGCACATTGCCAAAAGGGAAATATTTTATATTTCGTAATATCTTTACAAAGGCCCAACAAAAACGACCTCAATAAAATATATGTACAGGATACAAAAAACAAAACAAAATAATCCTAAGGCATCTACTCCTGATCTTCACCAGAGCCGTCGGGGCCTTCGGGTTCTTTCGGAGCCCTCGGAGCCTTCTTCATCTTCAGGTTCAACTAGCTTCTTGGCCTCGACCTCAAGTCTTTTTGCCTCCCCAATCTCAGTTGACAAGTCGAAGCCTCGGGCATGGATCTCTTCGACGGTCTCCCTCCGGGATAGCCGCCTCACGTACTCAGTAGTAGTCTTCAGGCGAGCCTCGGCTGCTTCGACATCGGCCCTATACTAGGACACCATCTCTTTAGCATCGGCGGGGATTGTTCATAACTGGGACTTTATAGCTTCACATTCGTTACCGAGGGCGTCTCGCTCTACCAGAATCGAGCTGAATTGTGATCGGAGTCCATCATTCAACTAGGACCACTTGTCAGCTTTTTCTTTCGCTACCCGGAGTTCAACCTCTACCGATGCAAGCTGTGCCTGGGTGGTTTCCTTCTCCAAAGTCAGCCGGTCCATTTTGCTCTTCCAACCATCGGCTATGGTTTGGACCTTATTCATTTTAGCTCAGAGTTGGTCGATCCAGTCAATCTTCTGTTGAACCTGTGAGGTTTTGTCGTTAGTCGCCATGGCTAAGTCTTCATTGCTAACTTAAAAAAACCTTTACCTATGTGACCAGATCAGCATGTTCCCACCTTATGATTGAGGCCTCCTTCTGAGCCTCATCCAGCTCGCCCTGTAGGTCCTTGATGGCCCATTCGTGTTGCTTGCTGAGAGGCTTGTACATATCTATTTCCTGGGAAAGCTTCTTGACCTCTAAAGGGTAAAAAAACAAACATGAGAATTATGAAAAACTAAGTCAAAGTTTGAAAGAGCAGAATGATCCTTTACCCGATTCAGCGCCTGCTGCGCTTCGTTGAACAGGCACGACACATCCACCTCATTCATTTTTGCTTGGTCTTCTTCGGTCACTAGGAATTGGAGGTAGCTCGTTACTCCCACAGGAGCAGAAAGAACCTGGGCATCCTCTGGGACAGTGATGATTATCGACCTCTTACGGCTGGGATCCACACTCGAGGTGGGAAACTGGTTGATTAACTTTTGGCTCGAGTTTAAACCGTCGACTTCTGAAGACGGATCCTTTTTTCGCACTTCCAGGTCTCCCAGCTCGGAAACGGCTTCCAAAACGAACGAGTTCACGTAATTGAAAAATGAACAAAGGGGATCATCCACGCCATGAGCCCCTTCGTTAGACCTCTCCTTCCCTGCTCGGGCCTCCTCGAGCATGGACTCGGTATGGGAAGGTGGCCCTGAAATCTCTATTACACTGGGCACCTCCTTCGGAGCGTAGTCGGCATCCCGAGAAGTCTCAGCCCCGGTCTCCTCATCAACCTCCCGGGTCTGAGAGAGATCGACCTTATGGATCTCCCCCTTAGCGGTTGCCTGCTCCTCAGGAGAAGTCGGACTGTGGGCCACGAAAAAATCATCTTTCTAGGGCTCATCCATGAGCTGAAGAAGCGAGTCTGAGTCGGGTGCTCGAGAGCTAGAACTTTCCTTTGGCTTACGGACCAATATTCTCTTTGGCTTCTTCTTTTCTAAACTCGGGGATCCCGAAGCCTTTCTTTTCTTCTTTTCCCCCGCTGCAGCCCCGAGCTACCCTAAAGCGGAGGGGCTAACGGACAAGGTCATGTCCCCATCCCCTCCTAAAGGCCTGAGTTCAATAGTCTTAGGCAAACCTACAAAAAATAAAGTGAAGAAAAGAGAGTAAATACGATGTGAATGGGAGAGCCCGATGTTACCTATTCGGGGAAGGTTCTTACCGTGAGAACGGGCCTCCAACCAGCGCCTCGAGAGTTTGCGCCATGTGCGCTCGAAATAAGGCATCTGTGAAAAAATGCCCTCGATCCACTCCTCGAGCCGAGAGATAGAATTTGGGACTCAAATGACGGTTAAACCACCACAAGTACCAATGAGAAAAAATAGATGAATGTAAACTTAGCGTTCAAAGGGGGAAATTATACTTACGAGATACATCCCAATTCTCGGGGAATGGCATGAACTCGGGGGGAATCAAGTCATCGGTCTTCACCTAAACGAAACGTCCCTACCAGCCTCGGTCCTGGTCCTCATCGATACTCGAGAATGAAGCTTTGTTGGCCTGGCGTGTGAGCTTTTTTAGTCCCCATCAGAAGATTCGAGGACTGTATAGGCGGAGTAGGTGATCGATGGTGAACCGACGAGATTCGGTCTTGTTCATGAAGTAACGAAGGAGGATCATGATCCTCCACATTGACAGGTGGATCTGACCGAGGCATACTTCGTACCTCTTGAATAAGTCCAAGATAACCAGGTTCAATGGGCCCAATGTGAAGGGATAAGTGTAAATACTTAGCCACTCCACATGGGTAGTGATGGAGTCCTCAGGCCCGGAGACTACTACGTCTTTACCCTCCCAATTGCATTCACCTAGGACCACGAGAATGACGTCTTCGGTAATGGAGCATATATACCTTGATACTCCTTCACCTCTGCCCTGCACCGATGAGGGCTTTTCGACCTTAAAGTCATATGCGACTGAGCAGTCCCCGGGGATGAATATTTTCAAGGGAGGCTCGGGATCCGGTTCATCGGTAGCTACATCAGGAATAGACGTCTCGAAGACAACTATATCAGGAGTGACCATCTCAATTTCAGCAGCCGGTTGGGAAGAAGAAGAAGCGACTTGTTGAGGAACAGATTTGGATGTTTTAGCCATTGTTATCTGAAAAGGCTTGAAAGGTCTAAGAAAAAGTTTTGAAAAATGAAGAGTCAAGTGTGTGATCGCGTCCAAATCACATCTCAATAGAGATATGAAACGGTCGTATGTAATAATAAATACCCAACTAGGAGTCGAGGTAGAATCCACTGGGAGCTAGGATGGGAGTTAGGGGTATATATTTCAAATGAGCAATTGGATTATTTAGATTGTGCTTCTACAACAAGGATTTGTTTTCTATTTCTACTGTTAATCTAATAATTGCAAGATAAAAAAAGTAGACTAGAGATAATTATTTTTAAGGTTTTTTTTTCAAATGGATAAAAGGCCTAAGGCTGTGACCATAACCTAGGTATTTGCCTAATGTAATAAAAACGTTAATGCTTTTTTTGTAGATTGGGGTGTATTATAGCTCTCAACTCTACATTACCCACTTAATACCTCTCGGTTAGAGAGTGGTTTTTCCCAATTTGGATTTCTCAAGATCAAATGGGTATCACCCAAAACAGTTGATAAGAGCTCAAGTCGGGTTATTACTATCTCTAGGTTAAACCCTTTAATTGGGTTAATCAATCTCTCAATTGACCCAATTCCTTATTAGCTAAGTTATCCTAGACTAGGTCCCTCTTTCTCAAATAGAGACTAAGTTAAATAGGCATGAAGTAATGTTTGCAACCATTAATTCTATAATTAAAGCATGAATTAAGCTAAATACTCAACACCCAATCATAAATAAGCACTAAATTAGATACCCATAAGGTTTACACACTAGGGTTGGGTCACAACCCTAGTAAAAGTCTAGCTACTCATAATGGGATTTGAAGAAAATAAGGAAGAAAAACTAATTAAACTCATAATGAAAGCTTAAAATGATTAAATCAAATGTAAATACACCAAAGCAATATAAAACTTCCTAAAGTGGTAAAGAAAAATGGCTACAGCAACTTCAGATGTTCAAACTTGACCTAATTTTGTGAAACTTGTCTATTTATACAAGGCTAAAAATCTCGAACAACAATACCCCTCGGGAGGTTCTACGACTGCATAATTCCATGTGCGGTCCATAGATTTCTTCATCTGGCAGGAAGTGGAGTTTTGTGGCTGCACATTTCTGAACTACGTCAGCGAAGCAATCTTCTGCGTCCGCACATTTTTGGGTTGCGGCCACAAGGCAACTATTTTGCGGCCGCACAATTCCTGTGCAGTCCGCAATTCACAGAGGCTTCTAGACTTGATATTTTTGCATACTCTCTCATCTTCAATTCTAAGCCCAGTTTTGCGACCGTACAAATCATGTGCGGTCCGCACTTTGCGCAAAGTTTTGCTAAACTTCTCTCCTTGGTTTGCGGACGCAGATGGAATTCTGTGGTCCGCAATTTCTTTTGCGGCTGCAGAATTCCTTCTGTAGACCGCACATTTGTGCTTCTGTGCCATTTATTGCCTTGTGCTTCGGAACACTCCTTTTTTAGTCGGATTTCATCTCGGGAGACCAAACTTTCAGCATACCTGCAATTTTGTAAAATTTTATTAGTTTCAAGAACACAATTCAATTCTTTTGGACTAAAACAAAAGCTAAAAGGCACTAATAAGCAATCAAAATCCCCACTTACCAACTCCCCCAAACGTAAGTCTTTTCTTGTCTTCAAGCAAATAAATTAGTTCCCACCTCCAAAAGTTAAAGGTCATTTCAGCGAGTCAAAGGTGAGACATCCACACATCGATTGGGATCAACAATTACCCACTCTACTCATGTATTATCAACAAGGAGACAAGTTAAACATTCATGCACATATAGTTCTAATGTGATATTTGAGCTTCAAGAATTGACTTTACTCATCAAGGACTCTTACTCTATCATATAGGTCACGGTGGACTCCAAACTCTTCCTACACTACTTTCCAGTTGCCTAGTTCACTTAAGAAATTTAGCACTCAATCCGAAGATTTATGAAAGGTTCACTCATCTCTCTCAAAAGAATGTCACAAGTACGGCTTCAAGTACCATAGGCTTTCCCCTCATGTAGATCGCCACTAATGTAAGCTCTCTCGGCTTAAAATCAAGTAGGACTTCTTTCGGGATGTAATGAAGGCTTTTGGATTAGGGTTGGACACAGTATAGGTAAGTGGTTACACCTTTCCTTAAGCACTCCATTTTCCACTTCTCGACTCACACTTTGCCAATTCTTTATGGCACTTTCTTTTCCTTTGGGGACTAAAGAGACTTAACATCACTCTTTCTTGATCCTTACATTCTTTTTATCCCTCTTTGATTTTTCCATGTGTTACACCTTTCCTTAAGCACTCCATTTTCCACTTCTCGACTCACACTTTGCCAATTCTTTATGGCACTTTCTTTTCCTTTGGGGACTAAAGAGACTTAACATCACTCGTTCTTGATCCTTACATTCTTTTTATCCCTCTTTGATTTTTCCATGTTTGGGATCATTACCTCTCTTTGAATCCCTTCAACTCTTCCACTTATTCACTTTTTTTTCTTGCATTTTTCTTTTTGTTCTTTTCTTTTCTTGCCTTTCCTTCTCATCATTTCTTTTCTCTTTTTTTGTGCCTTGATACTTTTTTCAAGTTCCTCGTCTCTCCCTCAAACTTATGTTTTTAGCCATTTGTTACACAAGAGTGCTAAGGAAAGCTCGGGTGCCAAGACAAGGTCACGACAAAAGGGGTAAAGGCTTGTAACATGGTTATCAAATGAGAAAGGCTAGAGGCTCAAAGGGGTTGACTAGGGATAATGACATTAGTTAGCAATATAAAACTCAAATGGGCCTAGGATGGCCTACAATAACTTTTGAAACCAAGCAAACTTAGGATTTCGCCTTCAAAACACATTTAGGGCAAGTTTTAGACCCTTCGCAATACTTGGACTAGCAACAATGCATCTCACCCCTCACACAACCAGATTGTTAAAGAAGACAGCGTCGAGGGCCCACAACGACCACATTCAAGTTTAAAAAATCACTATGGTCTAATTGAACCACTCGATGATTTCCAAAGTCAACACAAGAGTCACAAAGTCACTAACTAGAGTTATTTCTTTCAGAAACCTTGCTTCTAACCATAAGCACGTAGTTAAGTATGTTGATATCAATTGAAGCATGTTTGACTCTTCTAGCATGACTTAATTAGGTCTTTTTATTCATTACTACTACTATTATTACCTAAATACCAAACACGGACTAATTCCCTTAGGAAGGTTGTCATGCCATCCATCATTGAGATGAGTCACCCTGTTCACACAACAAGTACCTTTGGAAAGAACTGTGGCATTAAGAAAAAAAAGGCTTATTATCTACTAAAACATAAAAAGAAGCTACTAAATCAAACAAAGAACTAATAAAGAAGCTACTAAGCAAAAACCACTGAAGATAGAATGAATGTACATAATGAGAGAAAGAGAGAGAATATATACATAATAAGAAAAGAGAGAATAATATCAAGTTATTACAGGTCAAATGTCTCAGAATGTATCAAATATGATCAATAAACTTTACCCCCCGAATAAAGATAAGAATTGTCCCCAATGCTTAACAAAATAAGATTAAAAGAGGGGAGAGAGTGAAGAAAACTCCATATGGCTCCTTGGACATATCTGTGTCCCCAGCAATGTCACCGCCCTCGTCCTCATCAAACTGAATCTCATAATCCTCAACTCTAGGTGTGGTTGGGTTGGTGAACATCTGACGCACTGCATCAACAGTGTCGGCAGCAAGGTCTGGCTCCTCAGACTGGCTAGCTGGTGCCACCGGTGCTGTTGGTGTTGTAGGATCCGGGCCTGAATGGTGTGGGTCAATCAGCATGTCAAATGGAAGATCTTCGGTTGTAGCAAGCCCAGTCACCTATCTTCGGAGCTTGTCCACTGAATTCTTGCTGGCCCGGGACTTTCTATTCTTCTTTATTTCTTTTCCCAGCTCTTCGATCACTGACCCGTGTTGCACCAAGGTCTCTATAATGGTGTTCTGGTTCTCTAGGATCTTCTTCAATGTCTCCTCCACTATCGGGGGAAACTGAGGTGCCTGAGCAGTAAACTGTGATACAACAGTACTGGATAAGTCAGACAGCTTTGCAGTTGTTGTCAGCATCTAGTTGTTGAGGCTTGCCAATGTCTGGGAGACTCGTAGCGTATGAAGTGGGGCAGTAGGCATGGGCACCGGCTTCAAAGCCGAAGTGGAAGTTGTAGCAGGAACTGCAGAAGGGGCTGTGGATGATGGCGGAGGCATAGCTGAACACTAAAGGAAGCCTCGGCCTAAGTAGATGGAACAACAACTGCATTAACATCTACCATAGCTGGCTCATCAGACTAGCCCGCAGTGGTAGGAGGCTGAACTTTCTTCTTCGGGTTTATTCGCATCAATCAATGAATATCAAGTAAAAGGCTTCTTCGGCCTTACCTTTGTGTCATAATCCCTCGGCTCTACCCTTGCATCAGTGAGGTATTCTATGATAGTGTTGGGATACAGATAGGATGAGTCATCTTGCCGAGCAATCACTAAGATGTTGGCCGACATCACCTCCCCCACATTGATAAGGTCCCTGTGATAATGGAAGCAACCAAACTGCCCGAGGAATCGGAAGGTAAGTCTCATTCTGGCTCGGGTCCAGTCTGCTGCAGACAAAGGTTTGTCACCCCTTCGCCTCGAAAATTAGCGTGCTCCTGTGGATAGGAACCCCAACGAAAATCCATGGTGGTGGCGGCCATGGTGCTGCTAGAATCTCCGCTAACCAAGGTCGGGCTGCATCTCCCATCTCAAGCTTCTCCAAATATTCCTTTGGCTCAACATCTTCAAAACCCAAGTATGTGTTGAGTGTATGATGATCAAATATCACTTTGAGGTTATGCACTTTGGTGACCTTTGTCTCCTTTTTGATATGCACCATATTAGCGTAGAATTTACGGACATGGTAATCTTTGGCATCCATAACACTCTGGGTGAACCACATCCACCCCTTGCGTTCCTTGAATTGTCTCAACACTGCTGGGTTATACCTCTCCAAATATTTTAACTGAAACTGTCGCTCAAGAGTAAGCGACCTTACTGGCCACCATGTACGAAAGCTGGTGAAGGCGGCCAAGCTGACAAAACAGTTCTCCCAAACTTCTTTCTTCTTTGACCTTTCAAGACCGGAAGCTGTAGCATCACCCTCTCTGCCATCATCGGGGATATCTTGAACTGGTATATCTTGTGCCTCAGGAACAGGTGTAGCCGATGGCTCAGAAGCCTGACTAGCGCTCTCCGAGTCCTCAGAAGTGCTATGAGATGAGGACGGCTCGTCCCTGAATTGGTATCTCCCTTGCGACATTGACTGTACAGCCGGCTGCTCCTGAACAAAAGCTGAGTTGCCCTCTAATGCTTCCCTAGACGGGACATATGAGCTCGTGTTAGAGAGATCTACACCTCTCCCCCTACCGGTTGTAGCTTTCTTTGTAATTGTCTTTTGTTGGCCAAGGGGTAAGGCACTCTTGCCTCAACCCCTAGAAGGTCCACCCCTCCCTTTAGAAGTGCCGCATCTGCCTCTAGATCGAACCATTGTGTGTATCAAACAAAGGTGATTGTTAGTTGCAATTCAAGGTTCAGACATACACATGACAGATGCAAGTATACACCAGAAAACACAATGAGGTTCACAGTTAAAGCATGCTTGAAGCAGAAGGATCTGTGGTCCGCACAATTTTCTTGCGACCGCAGATGAGGCCTTGCAGACAACACAAATTTGTTTTGAAGCCGCAAAAATGAAGTGCAGTCCACACAATTTCACTTGCGGCTGCACCTCTGAATCTCATAAAGTGCCAACTCTCTGATGACAGAGAATTGGCTGATGTGCGGCCGCAACCTGTTTTCTACGGTCTGCACAATTAAACCTACGGCCGCACAATTGAGTCAAAAAAGTATAGACTCTTTGATGAAAGTAAAAGTGTTGTCTTGCGGCCGTGATGGAAAATATGCGGTCCGCATAATTTATATAGCAGCCTCATATCCTTTCATTCACTATGTTGCTCTAAAAACACTACCTGCGGACCGCACAATTTCAGGTTCGGCCGCAAAAGTTAAAAACTACGAACAATCAGTTTTTCTATCTAGGTTTTACAATTTTGTGCAAATTTTGACATGGAAACAGCATAGCGGCATGAAAATATGTTGACCCAGTCCCCATAGAGCATGTATTAGTTAACCCACTACAGATTTACCCCCACATGATTGCACAATTAAATTCTATTGACAAATGGCCTAAAAAAATGACTAAAAGTTTACAAATTAAAAGAAAAAGATTAACAGGAAATTGAAGCATACCAGATGAATGAGTGTGATGAGTAACTAATCAAAGATGTTGTGTGTATGGACAGGTAGATTCACCAAGAAATTGCATGAGAGTACTATTTTTATGCTCAGAGAGGGAAAGAAAACAAATGTACAGTAGCATATATTCCTCTATTTATACTACTTAGTTTTGCTAAGGTAAGGAAGGTCGAGTGCGGCCACACAATTCATGTCCAGTCCGCACAATGCATGTGCAGTCCGCACTCTATTACCTGGTGATCTTAACTTGGCACCTCGTCTGCGGTCCATACAATTTTGTATGTGGCCGCAGATTTCATGTTGCGGCCGCAGATTTCCTTTTGCGGTCGCATGACCTTTTCTCTGACAGACTAAACTTCAGAGAGTTTATATTTTCCATCTTTCATTTGTGCGGTCTGCAAGCTAATTGTGCGGCCGCAGTACACTTTTGCTGTAGAAACCATAAATGTGCGGTCCGCACAAATCAACTGCGAGCTGCAATTCTTTCAATACTTAGCCACTCCTGTAAGTCACACTTAGACCTATAGTACACTTTAAATCAAGTTAGCACAAAAATAACACCTAACTACAAAAGGAGAAAGGAAAATATGGGTTGCCTCACAAGAAGCGCCTGATTTAACATCGCGGCATGACATATAATACCATCAATTGAAATGAATGACCGCCGCGATGTGGCTATCTCTAACTTTTCCCAAATAGTGTTTCACCCGGTGACCATTGACTCGAAATACTTCATTGTTTTTGTTCTTCAAGTCCAATGCACAAAAAGGTGTCATACCCATAATTTCAAAAGGACCGCTCCATTTAGACTTTAGCTTCCTGGGAAACATCCTTAACCTTGAGTTGAACAACAATACAAGATCGCCCACCTTGAACTCTTTATTCCAAATGTATTTGTCATGAAGATATTTCATCTTTTTTTTTGTACAGGGACGAACTTGCATAAGCATGGTACCGGAACTCATCCAATTCATTTAAATGTGCAACCCTCAAGTTAGCGGCTATATCCCAATCAAGATTTAACTTCTTTATAGCCTACATGGCCTTGTTTTCTAGTTCCACGGGAAGATGACAAGCTTTTATGAACACCAACCGGTATGGCAACATTCCGATATGTGTTTTGTAAGCCGTCCGATAAGCCCATAGTGCATCATCAAGCTTCTTGGACCAATCCGTCTGATTAGCATTCACCGTTTTGGACAAAATACTCTTTATCTCTCGATTGGAGACTTCCACTTGACCGTTCGCTTGTGGATGACAGGGAGTTGTAACTTTATGATAACACCATACTTGCCAAGTAAAGTGTCGAAAGCCTTGTTGCAAAAATGTGACCCCCCATCACTTATAATAGCTCGCGGAGTACCAAACCTTGTGAAAATATTCTTTTTTAAGAACGTCACCACACTTCTCGCCTCATTGTTGGGTAGAGCAATGGCTTCAACCCATTTGGAAACATAATCAACCACGACCAAGATGTAGGTGTTTCCACAAGAACTCACAGAAGGACCCATGAAGTTAATACCACACACATCAAAAATATCAATCTCCAGAATGGTAGTGAGAGGCATTTCATTTTTCTTTGAGATTCCACCAGCCCGTTGCCATTCATCATATCTTTTCACTATCTCACTAGCATCCTTGTAAAAAGTGGGCCAATAGAAACCGCAACTTAGCACTTTGGCCGTCGTTCTTGCTCCACCATGATGACCACCACATGGCGAAGAATGACAAGCCCCAAGAATTTCACCTTACTCTTCTTCCGGTACACATCTTTTAATCACCCCATTCGTACAAATCCGGAAACGGTATGGTTCATCCCAATAATATTCTTGACAATCTCGTTTGAGATTCTTCCTTTGGTTTGGAGAGAACTCATCCGGGATGATTCCACACACAAGGAAATTTGCTAGATCCGTGAACCATGGAACCTCTTTCATTGAAATAGACAAGAGTTTCTCATCAGAAAAGGAGTCATTAATTTCAAGGCCATCATGCGGCCTCTCCTCCTCCTCCAAACGAGATAAGTGGTATTCCACTTGGTTTTCACACCCTTTTCTATCTTAGATGTCAATACCAAACTCTTGCAACAAAAGCACCCATCTCATCAACCGAGCTTTCGAACTTTTCTTTCTCATAAGATAACGAAGTGTTGCATGATCCGTGTGGACAATGACCTTTGTACCCATCAAGTACGAGCGAAACTTCTTAATTGAAAACACAATGGCAAGGAGATCTTTCTCCGTAACGGTGTAGTTGACTTGGGCACTATTCATGGTCTTACTATCATAGTAGATCGGGTGAAAATTCTTGTTGATGAGTTGCCCCAAAACAGACCCAACCGCTACGTCACTTGCATCACACATTAGTTCAAAAGGGACACTCCAATTTGGAGGGATGATGATAGAAGTAGTTGTCAACTTGAAATATAATAGTTCAAAAGCTCTCATGCACTCATCATCGAAGTTAAACTTAGCATCCTTCTCATGAAGCTTGCACAACGGGTTCACCACCTTAGAGAAATCTTTGATGAAACGGCGGTAAAACCCCGCATGGCCTAAGAAACTCCGCATACCCTTCACCGAAGATGTAGGTGGAAGTTTAGAAATCACCTCAATCTTTGCCTTGTCAACTTCAATTCCATTTTTTGAGATTTTGTGGACAAGGACAATGCCTTCCTCGACCATGAAATGACATTTCTCCTAATTGAGCACCAAACTCGTTTCTTCACATCTTTCCAACACTTTATTCAAATTTGCAAGACAATCATCAAAATAATCTCCAACCATCGAGAAGTCATCCATGAACATTTCAAGGTAGTCCTCCACCATGTCCACGAAGATAGCCATCATACACCTTTGAAAAGTCGCCGGTGCATTGCCCAAACCGAATGGCATCCGTTTGAAGGTGAACGTACCATAAGGACATGTAAAGCTTGTTTTATCTTGATCCTCCGGAGCAATAAAAATTTAGTTGTAGCCCGAATACCCAACAAGAAAGAAATAGAAAGAACGGTCGGCTAATCTATCAAGCATTTGATCTAAGAAAGGAAGTGGAAAATGATCCTTCCTTGTGACTTTGTTGAGCTTGCGATAGTCCATACACACCCTCCATCCGGTCACCGTTCTTGTAGGAATCAAATCATTCTTGTCATTGGTGACCACCATCATGCCCCCCTTCTTCGTGACACATTGAACCGAAGAAGTCCACGAACTATCGTAGATGAGGTAGATAACCCCGGCATCCAACCACTTGATAATCTCCTTTTTTACAACTTCTTGCATAGCCTCATTGAGTCTCCTTTGATGTGCAATAGATGGTTTGGCACCTTCCTCCAATGTTGATCTTATGCATGCAAAATGAGGGGCTTATTCCCCGAATATCCGCCAATGTCCGCCCAATAGCCTTCTTCCTCTTTTGTAGCACCGCTAATGTAGAATCTACTTGCACGTTAGTCAAACAAGAGGAAAGAATAACCGGTAGAGTAAAACAAGGGCCAAGAAATTCATACCAAAGATGTGGAGGCATGTCACGACCCAAAATCCCACCGCAGGCGTCGTGATGGCACCTAGTCTCTAAGACTAGGTAAGCCGATTTAGATTACCTTTTGAAGCCTTTTTTTTTATATAAAAACTAACAGAGGAAATAATTACAATACACAACTCCCAAGACTGGTAGTACTGAGTCACGAACTCTAACTGAATACATGGAATGATCACGAGGACCGAATATACAATACTGTTTGATTACAAATTAACAATACAATGAAATGAAAAGACTCCAAAGGATTTCGAAGGCCAAGAAGCTCTACATTGAATCCTTACGATCTCGCTTTAACTCTGCTCAAGTCCGATATCTCCAATACCTGGCTCTGCACAAAAATGTGCAGAAGTGTAGTATGAGCACATCATGGTCGGTACCCAGTAAGTATCAAGACTAACTTCAATAGAGTAGAGACGAGGTACAATCAAGACACTCACTATTCTAATAACCTGTGCAATATAATACATAAAATAATATGAAACAAATAATAATAAGGGCAGGATACAACAACCAGTGATATGCACAACAAACAACAAAAATACCATTAATATCACTCAACAATTAATAAACACAATTACACCCAATTAAATCAAGTCCTTCAAATAAATGTCTTTCACATATAATTCTTCCAGATAACTCTCTTTCAAATATAATTTTTTCAAATAATTATTTTTCAAATATAATTTTTTTCAATAAATCTTTTCAACTATAATTTCCTCAAATAAATATCTTTCAAATACAATTCTTTCATATAATACTTTCTAAGTAAAAAAACCTTCCAAATAAATATTTTGAATATAATTCTTTCAATTAAAAAGTCACCATGTGACACCTCATTTCATAATCATAAAAAACACGGATCTCAGCCCATTTTTATATTTTTCGTAAACACGGGTCTCAACCCATTTTCATATTTCCACGGCACCTCGTGCCCATATTTAAATCATCATATTTTCCCGGCACCTCGTGCCCTCATTTTATATCACAACTGCACAGACAATTCACGTGCCAATTATCATTATCATTTCATCACAGCACCTCGTGCCCACAATTCATATCACAACTGCACGGACAATTCACGTGTCAAATATCCTCATTATTTACTCACGGCACCTCGTGCCCACATTTCATTTTATAATCCGCCTGACAATAGCCACATGCTCTCAATTTCAACATAAATCAGATTGTTATCAATTTGCCAATAACAAGACAAATTGCACAAGGTATAAAAATAAACACAAGAAAATCACAACATTACATGAAAATTATCAACACTACAACCCCACATCATCACATATCGTCCCTGACAATAGCCACCCTTATCGTTCCTATTGCCACCCTTATCGCTCCGCCCAGACAATATTAATAGCCACCCTTATCGCTCCTATTGCCACCCTTATCGCTCCTATAGTCATCCTTATCGCTCTGCCAAGACTATATTCCAACAAACACAACGACAGTAAAATGCCACCCTTATACCCACATAATATCAACAGTGCAATGCCACCCTTATATCCTCAAAATAACAACAGTGAAATGTCACCCTTATATCCTCAAAATAACAACTCACACAACACATCACATTATACGGGAAATTATCACAACAACATAACAAAATCAATTCATATCACAATTATCCTAATGATCACAACCAAATCAATAAATTTCACAACAAATAGCCGAAGGCTCCACACAATGTGTATAACACCACAAAAACAATCAACATAGATAGAAATTATTCAGATAAATCAAAGCCTTCATTAATTCAAATTTAGATAATTATATTAACGCTTCTTCTTAAACTTGCTTAATTAATTATTTTCATAGGAAAAATGCAAAATAAAATTAAATTCCCAGAATTATCAAACCAAGAAACTCACGGAATAACATAAATATTAAAATAACAATCACGTCAAATTGTTATATAAAAACAAGTTCAACCAATAAGGATTTAGGCATGGCAAATAGATGATTAAATAAATGCCAACAATTATCCAATTTACTACACAATATGCCTAAGACTTAAACCCAATATATTTTGCACATACAAGCCCAAGTACGTACTCGTCACCTCGCGTACACGGCTTTTCACATTTCACAAACGGCATATAAAACTCGATGCCTAAGGGGTAATTTCCCCACTCGAGGTTAAGCAAGACACTTACCTTTTTGAAGTTAGGCCGATATTCCAAAATAGCCTTCTTGTTTGAATTCACCTCCGGATAGCTCAAATCTATCCAAATTAATTATACAACTTCATTAAAATTCATCGAAAATAATTCCGGAAAATAATACGTCAACTTAAAATTTTATTCCTAAAAGTCAACAAAAGTCAAAGCGGGACTCACCTCTCGGAACCCGACATAATTTTCATAAAATACGAATACCCATTCCGATATGAGTTCAACCATACCAATTTTATCGAATTTCAATATCAAATCGATTTCCAAATTTTAAATTTAAACCCAATTCACTAATTTAGTGATAAAAACAACAACAGATTCATGTAATTTAACCAAAATCAAGTTAGGAATTCTTACCCCAATGATTTTCTTGAAAAAACTCTATAAACATCGCCTCACCCGAGCTTACTTGGTCCAAAAATGGAAGAATGACACGAATTTGGACTTTATTCTGATGTCCAGGGGTTTGTTCTTCGCGTTTGCGAGACTCCCCTCGCTTTCGCGATGAACAAATTCTTTAAAAATCATTTTCAAACTCTTCTCAGACAGCCTCTAGTATAATGGTCATAACTTTTTGTACAAAACTTTAAATGATGAATGGTTTGACTTTCTAAAAACTAGACTCCAAGGGCTATAACTATCATTTGTTGCTCATCTTCAATTCCTTATAGATTACGAGATATAAGCTTCCAAAGTCAGCCATATACAACAGAGATTTCCAAACTCTTCCCGGACAGTGTATAGTTTATCTACCATAACTTTTTGTACCCAACTCCAAATTCCAAATGGTTTGTCTTTCTGCAAACTAGATACAAAGGACTACAACTTTCATTTTTGGATCATCTCCAAATTCCTTATAAATTGCGAGATATGAGCCTCTAAAATTAGACGACGAACAACAAAACTTCCTTCTTCGCGAACGCGAAGAACAAAGTCCCAACAGCAAAATCCTTCTTCGCGAACGCGAGAGGCTACTCGCGAACGCGAAGAACAACACCAGAACCAGCAACCAGCACCATCAAAACACCCAAATTTGGTCCGGAACCACCCCGAATCAAACCCGAGGACCCCGGGACCTCAATCAAATACACCAACAAGTCCTAAAATATCATACGAACTTAGTCGAATTCTCAAATCTCCTCAAACAACATCAAAACGACGAATCGCACCTCAAATCAAAATCTGTGAACTTTAAACTTTCAAATTCTATAACTTGTGCCAAAATACATCAAATCAATCTGGAATGATTTCAAATTTTTTACACAAGTCATAATTGACATTATGGACCTACTCCAACTTCCGAAATCGGATTCCGACCCCGATATCAAAAAGTCCACTTCCAGTCCAATTCTTCAAACATTCGACTTTCGCCATTTCAAGCCTAAATTAGCTACAGACCTCAGATTCACAGTCCGGACACGCCCTAAGTCAAACATTACCCAACGGAGCTAACGGAACTGACGAAACTCCATTACGGAGTCGTTTTCACACAGTTCTGACTACGGTTAAAATCCTTAGACTTAAGCTTCTGTTTTAGGGACTAAGTATCCCAAATCACTCCGAATCATCCGTAAATCAAACTCGACCATACACGCGGGTCATAATACATATTGCGAGGTTGCTCGAGACCTTAAGTCACTAAACGGGGCGTAAATTCTTAAAAATACACATAGCGGGTCATTACATTCTCCACCTCTTAAACAAACGTTCGTCCTCGAACGTACTAAGAATTATTCTGCGGTTACCAAATTGATGATTTTACTTTTATACATATAGTCACAGTTGATCCCACATTACTGCATTTGAGATAAGCCCGACAACACCATCTCATTTGAGATTATTTCTTTTCTCCGTTATTGTAAGCTTTAAAGCAAAATCTCTAACTCTCCAATCATTTCCAAAATGCTTGATTTTCACTTCGACGCACGGTATTAGTCTCAACTAGCTATAGCAACTCGTTCCTATGTACACATTAACTTTCTTGATAGTGTTGAAGTACTTCAAAACTTTCTCTGGGTTGCTACATTCTTCCCCCGCTTAGGATCATTCGCCCTCAAACACATAACATATTTATTTCTTCCTTTGCAATTCTCAATCCTTCAAATTTTACTAACTCCCAAATTTTTCAGAAATTTTGGCAGAGTCTCCCCTGTAATTGGGTCTATCCACCTGCCAGAGTAACACCAAAATAACTCCTAATAACACATCCACAACCCAACAAAATACCACAAGGTATATATCAATAACACCAATCTCAACATTATAAGCACTGCATTATCATAATGATATCAGGACATGAAGCACATCATATGTATGCTCATCAACACATCTCTGGCCTTAAAAGTTGTTCATAATTAATTCCAGCATCATCAATTAATATCATATTAACCACTACCTCATTTCGAATTTTCACAACACTGATAACAAAATGTGAGGCATGAAGACCTCATGATTGCTTACTCGGATTAATGAGTCACATTTAACGCCACCTGGGCACTCATCTCATAGGTTAAACCTAATGTTTACAATACGAAAATGGATGAATATGCACAGAAAAATATACAAGATTATCAAATAAGCCTAACAGGCATGACTCCCTATTAATACTATTGTACAATTTACATTTCACAAAGAGAGAATTTTAAACTCATAAATATTTCACCACAAGGACCTCGTCCTTATATAACTTTCACCGCGACTTGTAGCCCGGTTTAAATATCTCACATCATATATAAAATGCGAGGATCTCGTCCACAACTCCGAATCACAAGTATTTTGCACATTGTGCCAACTGAAATTTCAATTTCCTTTCTTACTTCATTTCAATATATTTCATAAATAGTTTTCACAACATATAATGAACCCTCATACCGATAGGGCGTATCAGGATCGTACCTGTGAGCACCTAATTTTTGCCCTAATATAAAATTACTCCTAAAGAATCTAAAAAATAGTTTTAAATTATTTTTCTATATTTTTATTTAGTTTTCTTTGTACGTATTCATGTTTGATGCATTTTCAAGTTGCATTTTAAATCCTAAAGAAAATACAAAAATATTTTTAATTTTTATATTTTTTTTAGATTTTAATTGCATAATCAATTGCATTTGTAAAACACTAAAATACCAAAAATTACATTAGTTACTCTACATGCATTTGTTAGCTAAATGAATTAGTTAGTTGTAGAAAAATAGGTCATTAGGTTAATTTTACAAATTAGTTGGAGTTAGGAGTGTTAAATAAATTGATTAGTCTTGCAAAATACAAATAAAGAAAAGAGAAGGCTATGGGGTCTCATTACAGCTTTAGGCCAGGTGCTTCTAGTGGCCCATTTTCTTTCCATTCGCCCCAGTCCACTACCCGTCAGCCCAATATCCCCTCTTCATCTCTAAAATAGACCTTAATTTTACACTCCCCTGGGATTCTCAACACCACACATACAGAACGGAACCTCCTTCATCATCTCTCTCAGAGCACCCTCAAAAACAAAACCCTAGCCGCCTCCCCCCTCTCCTTCTTCACTCTCCCATCTATCTCATTCAAAACACATTCCTCACTACATACACATTTTTTTTTTGTATTTTTCAGATTCCTCTCACCAACACACGTTCTCACTCTCAGCATTTTTGAGAGAAAGAACACTCAGCTAGAAATTCATAAGAATAGATAGAGAATACCAAAACAGTGGAAATTTTAAACAAATACAACTAAAGAAGAGATGTAGATGTCCAGTTAATTCCAAAGGTTTCTTCTCTATTATTTCTGGGTTTCTTAAGCTGAGTCTCACCTGTTGGCAAAAGCTGTTTCTGCCGTAGCAACATAGCTGAATTCATTTTCAGTTTTTCTGACTTTTGTTTGGTCTAACTTTCATCTCTTGTCCTGTTTTTGAGGTAAGCCTCTACTACCTCACATTGTTTTTCTTTCTTCTAATGTACTGAAGTTTGATTTTTTTTTTCCAGATTTGTTATAATATGAGATTGTTGTCTTCCATTGATTTACTTGCTATTGTTAGTTGGATTCATGAATTTTAATTTGTTCTTAGCATGAAATAACTACCATCTGTTCAATGTCTGAAATCATGGCTCTTCTCTTATGCATCCGTGAGTATTGTTGGGATTGAGTTAATTTGAATTTAATTTTTTTTAACACAAATGAAGCGCATATGAACTCAATGAAGATGTATTTGCAGATTAGGCATGGTGTTCTTGAAGTATGAGTAATCTATTTCGGCTTAATTCCAGCCTCTACTTACGCATTCTATACTTGAAAGGAAAAGGGTTAATTGAATATGTTTAAAATCAGTATGTTATTGAAGGATATAGAGCTGAAAAGGGAAGAACAAGAGTTGAGACTTGTTTATTCATGTAAATAAATGGTTGTATTTGTAATAAGTAATTTCGAGCCATAAGATGATTTAGATCTGTTGAACTCAGTTCCAATTTGGTGTTGTATCTGGATTCAATTCATTGTGGTTAAATTTCAATTTTTCCAACATTCGATCCAAGCATGTGAAACCATTTTGACGTGTTGATTTCTTGGACAGTATAAAACGATTAAATCTCTGCTTCAACAATTCTTTTCCATAATCCATGGCCTTGCAATAATCTCAAAGTAGTTTTACGAAGAAACGATTAAATCATGAACATCGTAACTTGCTTTAGACGCGATTAATAAATCATCGTGATTATGAGTACGGTTTTCGTGGCATAATCATGATACATAATTCCAAATTCGAGTGTGCGTTTCACGTGACTCGACCGCAACTTCAAAGAATAATAAAAATAAACATGTTGTAAGTCGCGGGTGCATTTCACGTGACGCGATTCACAATGTGTACAAAAATAATAGGTGAGCGACATCGCAACTTATTTAAATAAATTCCATAAATATTAAAAGTGGTATAAAAGCAGTAATGCACAAAAGGTTCTAAAACATGTAATAATTCAGAAAATTAGGCCAATTATTAATAGTTGAGCGACCGTGCTAAAACTATGGAACTCGGGAATGCCTAACACCTTCTCCTGGGTTAACAGAATTCCTTACCCGGTCTTCTGTATTCGTAGACCATGAATAGAGTCAATTTCCTCGATTTGGGATTTTAAAATAAACCGGTGACTTGGGACACCATAAATATTCCAAGTGGCGACTCTGAATAAATAAATAATCCCATTTTGAATTATGTCAGTTAAATTGGAAAAACTCCCCTATCCCCCACGGAAAAAGGAGGTGTGACAGCTCTGGCGACTCTGCTGGGGATAAGAACCCAGAATCTTTGGTTCAGGGTTCAGAATTCGAGCTTAGAATAGCTGTTATGATTGGCTTTCATGATTGTCTGATTTTTACGTGTTTCAGCCTAATGTGCTAGATGTCGCTTTTTTTTACCGCTTTGATATTGTGTGAATTGTATATAAACTGCTACGAAACCCTTCTTCTCTTTGAGTTTTCTAAATCTTCTGGGAAGCGTGCGCTTCGCGTGGCTTCTTTTCTGTTAGAGTCATATCCTAATTTTAGAACGAGGTTCTGACAAGTTGCAAAGCCGGTGAAGCTTCTGTATTCCCGGTATGCTGCCCCCCTCCCCCCACCCCTCTCCCCCCGGCTCGAGTTGTCCGCTCGGGTAAGCCAGGTCTAGAACAATACACCCAGGATTTAAACTTAGAATAACACAGCCTCATGCCGGATCCCTAGTAGGTACGTTTGCTTGCATCACGTGCATTTGACTTAGAGGACTCAACACAGGGGTTGGGTCCGTCTAGAACAGGTGTACCCAAAATTAAAGGACCATCCTGATGCATTCTTTACGTGCTACTTGTGCATTAATTTGCTTGGCTTGTATGTTGACTGGCTTCTTGAGTAAACAAAAATCCAAGAAAAAGAGAAAAACCAAGAGTGAGGTAGGATAGAAAAACACATGGTTTTGATAATCCCGGTATTAAAAAAATCCCGTTACTCTGTCGAAATTTCAAAAAAAAAAAAAGAGAATCATTTCAAAACAAATCATATTTTTCTGTGCATCAAACTGGCAGAACTACGCGGGTCTGATTCTCACCGAATGTGAGATACTTAGGCAAACCTCATCGGTTCCGGCCCACAATTTTCAAAAAATACAAAAATATTTTCCTTTACCTCCTCTTTAGAAAGTCTTTCTTTTAGACCACAATTTTCAAAAAATCCAAAAAACAATTTCTTTACCTCCTCTTTAGAAATTTTTCTTTTAGACCACATTTTTTAAAAATCCAAAAATATTTTCCTTTAATTCCTTCTTTAGGAGTTTTTCTTTAGAAAATCCCCAACAAATAAAAAATAAGAAAATTTTTAAACCAAAAAATATTTTATTTGTAGGAGTCTTTCATTAGAAAAAGAAAACAAATGAAATCAAAATCCAAAAAAAATATTTTCTACCTTTTTTTTAGAAGTCCTTTTCCCAAAATTCAAAAAACAAAAAATCAAAAATACAAAAAAAATATTTTCTTTCTTCTTTATAAGTTTGTTTTTTTTAAAAAAAATTTCAAAAAAGAAAATCAAAAAACCAAAACCAAAAATCCAAAAATATTTTATTTTCTCTTTAAAAGCCTTTCTTTCGAAAATTTAACAAAAAACAAATTGCAAAAAAGTACATATTCTTTTTCTAAATGCTTTCATTGTTTGAGTGTTTTCAAAAGTAAAACAAAGTGTTAGCTTATTTACCTATTCCTAATCCTCCCGAACTACGCAAGATCTGATTCATGTTCCCACATGATACGTAGGCAACCCACATCAGGCTCAATCGAATGAAAAAAAAAAGAAAAAAAAGGAAAGAAACGAAAAAAAAAGAGAAAAGCTAGTTAAATGTGGTCGGTTTGTTGGTTTGCAATGCCGATTCCAGGATCCTTCAGAAATAAAAGCATTTTTTCAACCAATGGAACAAACACAACTGTTGTTGATCCAAGGTCACAGAAAGGCAAATAGGAAAGTTGGCGGTGAAAAATAAAAATGAAGACAAATGTGGAGTTGACTTTACCAGATTTGAGCAATAGGACATGGCCTGCTTGGGATGATTGTCAAAATTTGAGTGTTGAATCCAAAGCAATCAAAACGGTTAAATGTCGTAGTAATGCTGATGTGCGAATGTGTGGCTAAGATGTCGCTTAGCAACTGGAAAGTCACTCTTCTTTTAGCCATGATAGTTTATTTTGTCTTCTTTTCTTCTTCTTTTTGTGTTATCGGACCCTGCTATCCTTTATTCAATAAAAAGCAATCAGTTATTTTGTGTCCATTTTTATGCATAGTTCTTTTCACGCTAGTTCTAGTGACATGACATGCATTTTTTGGTCAGATATTAGAAAACTGATTTACTCTTGAATTGGATAACTGAGAAAGAGATTTTTGAAGATTGTATAGAGACATGAAACATTTGAAAAATAAGCATGAACCATGTTTACATGGAATAAAAGCAGTCATGCTCATAATAGTTAAGGATCTGTACCTTTTGAATCATTGAGGAAATCAGGCTTAAGGATAATCGAACGTGTTGAAGTCTATTTAGCACTAAGAGATAGAAAGTACTTTTCAAAAGAAGGTGTATCCCAGTCAACTTGAAATGGATCAGTTTATTGGCAAAATGCATTTTCTACATCGAGACAAAATCGAAGAAAAATCACCCAAATTGACAAGGGTCATTCACTGCGAGGAAAGTACTGCTCATACAGCTTTACACTGAAAAAGACCCAAAAAGCAACAAGTTCATCAATGCGGTGATCACGAAAGGATGCTCTGTTTGGCGTTCTCGAGACTGGGAGGCCCTTTTTCTGCTATCTAAACACTTTACACCCCTCTCTACCCCTTTTGAGCCTGTGTTATTTTCTTTGACCACCCTCTTTTGGAATCAAGTTTAGAGTTAAAAGTCCAAAAAATAAAGAAAATAAAATGAAAAAAATGAATGAAAAGAAAAGTCCATGCCCTAAGAGTACAAACTGGGGCAACTCTTAGAAAGTTCAAATAATAATAAAAAAAAATAAAAAGAATAGTCAAAAGCTCATTCCCCAGAAAATAAAAGTTGGGGCAACTTGTTTTAAAAAAAAGAAAAGAGAAAAAAAAGAAATGAAAAAACAGATAGAGATAAAAAGAATTTAGGTTAGAGGTTTGAACTACGTTAGACCTGTCCTTAAAAAAAAGGATACGTAGGCAGCCTTACACGGTTCGGTCCAACCAAATAAGAATTCAAAAAAGAAAAGAAAAGGAAAAAAAATCCAAAAATCCCCAGTATCAGAAACTGGAACAAAGATTTTATTCCACTTTTGAAAGAGTTGATTCCAAGAGTTGTAAGTCTACAACCCCTTATTTTGAGTGTATTTTGAGCCTTATGCCGTCCTTTCTTTCCAACCCTATCCAAAAACCTTCCGAATAAAGATCTCCTGATATGCTAAGAGAAGCATGCAATGAGAAACGGTTGTCACGTAACATAAAACACTGTCAGTTGCTCACACTAGAAAGCAAAAGAAAAAGAAAAATAAGGAATAAAAAATGAGAGAGTCTTACTAGTGAAAACCCTCACGGGCACTGTAAGACGACGGTAAGCAGAGATGAATAAATGAGAGATTTATTGGTGAAAACCCCTCGGGGCACCATTAGTCAATAGTGAGTTGTGAAGCTGATGCAAAGGATTGGCACGAACAAGACCGACTTCAAAATCATAAGAATGGTAAAAGGGAAGATTTGGTCAGTTTGATAGATCAGACTGTTAAGTCCAAAATGCATGTCATGATCATTAAAGCTAGTTACCGCAAAAAAAAAAAAAAAAAACTCTTCCTTCTGTCCTTCCGACAGGGTCATTTCTTATTAATACTTGTTTCTTTGCATCATTGTGTCCTTCACTCTGAGTCAGTCCTTGTCAAAACAAGCAAGAAAAGATTTTAAAATCCGCTACCAGCTTTTCAGTTGTACAAAGTAAATTTGGCCATCACACTTAGTCGTTACTGTCAACATGCCTTGAGGGTTCATGAAAATGTTTGCCCCCAAAAGACTCTTGTCAACCTACTAGGCGCAAGCAAAGATAATTGGTGATTCTCTCTGACAGACAAATTGCTCAAAAAGCAGAAAGACATTCAAGACATAGAAAAGGTCACCTAAGCAAAGATCTCCAGTTGGGATAAGGTAGATTGAGCCACAAATACAAATAGTACTGAGTGTGAAACGATCAGGGTTGATGTAAAGCAAAAAGTCTCTTGAAAATGACTCAAGCTGATTGAGCAAAAGCCAAGCTGCCCAAGACTCAAGGCCGCAAATCGACCACTACTTTTAAAACTGACAATTTTTTTTTGTTTGAAATAGGAACAAAGCAGTTCAAGGAATTTGGGTTTCAGAAAAAAAAAAAGAGAAGAAAAGAAAGAAAAAGAAAAAAGAAGAGAAGAGCCGACAAAGGTAAGTTTCTCAAATTTTTGCCTTTATCTGTCTTGCTAGTGTGCATAAATATTGCCATTGCTCTTCACATTTTTTCTCCTAGGATAAAACGTCATAGTCTGATGGATTTTCTCCCAATAAAAATCTTAGTCTGATGAATTTTACTCCTAAGATAGAAGACCTAGTCTGATGAACTTTCTCCTAGGATCAAAGTCTTAGTCTCATGAATCATTCTCCTAAGATAGAAAATCTAGTCTGATGAATTTTACTCCTAAGATAGAAGACCTAGTCTGATGAACTTTCTCCTAGGATCAAAGTCTTAGTCTCATGAATCATTCTCCTAAGATAGAAAATCTAGTCTGATGAATTTTCTCCTAGGATAGAAATCTTAGTCTGGTGAATCTTTCTCATAAGATAACAAAAAAAAGGACTTAGTCTGATGAATCTTTCTCCTAAGATAACAAAAAAAAGAGAACCTAATCTGATGAATTTTCTCTTAGGATTAAAATCTTAGTATAATGAATCTTTCTCCTAAGATACCATAAAAAAGACCTAGTCTGATGAACTTTCTCCTAGGATCAAAATCTTAGTCGGATGAATCTTTCTCCTAAGATAGAAAACCTAGTCTGATGAAGTTTCTCCTAGGATAAACGTCTTAGTCTGATGAATCTTTCTCCTAAGATAACAAAAAAAAAGACCTAGTCTGATGAGCTTTCTCCTAGGATCAAAATCTTAGTCTGATTAATCTTTCTCCTAAGATAGAAAACCTAGTCTGATGAAGTTTCTCCTAGGATAAACGTCTTAGTCTGATGAATCTTTCTCCTAAGATAACAAAAAAAAAGACCTAGTCTGATGAGCTTTCTCCTAGGATCAAAATCTTAGTCTGATTAATCTTTCTCCTAAGATAGAAAACCTAGTCTGCTGAATTTTCTCCTACGATGGAAATCTTAGTTTGATGAATCTTTCTCCTAAGATAATACAAAAGAGACCTAGTTTGATGAATTTTCTCCTAGGATCGAAATCTTAGTCTGATGAATCTTTCTCCAAAGATTGAAAACCTAGTCTGATGAACTTTCTCCTAGGTTAGAAATCTTAGTCTGATGAATCTTTCTCCTAAGATACCAAAAAATAAAAAAGACCTAGTCTGACGAATTTTCTCCTAGGATCAAAATCTTAGTCTGATGAATCTTTCTCCTAAGATTAAAACCTAGTCTGATGAATTTTCTCCTAGGATAATAAGTTTTTAAAAAAAAAGGAAGTCTGGATTTTTTTATTTATTTTTTTTTTAAAAAAAAAGAAAGGGTCAATTTTGAGTTTTCTTAAGTTATCAATCTTTAGTTTTCTTGAAATCAGGGGTCCCGCCTGGAGAATAGGGTCAGTTTTTAGTTTAGTCAAGCTTAGTTTATAGTTTTCCGCAAGCTCAATCTCAAATCTAGGAAACACATTTCCTAGTTTGGGTTTTTCAGATTTTTATTTCTTTAGGAGACACACTTCCTAATTTGGTTCATTCAAGTTTCACCCCTAGGAGATGCACTTCCTAGTCTGGGACATTCAGGTTTTTTTTAGCAGACGCATTTGCTAGTCGAAATTTTCTTGGTTTTACTCATAGGAGACGCACATCCTAGTCGAGTCTTTAATTTTACTCTTATCATTGCATCATTCATCAATAACATATGTGATTTATAATTCTGCTAACAACTCACAAATCTTCCTAGTGCAAACTGGGGCAAAAAAGTTTCTTTTGTTTTGTCTATTTTGTTGTAGCATCAGGCACCCACCTGGAGAATGAGGGAATTCATTTCAAGTGTAACTCATCAGGCACCCACCTAGAAAACGAGGGATTTCATTTCAAGTTTTTAAGTCAGCAGGCGCCCATCTGGAAAATAAGAGAATTTATTTCAAGTTTTAAGTCAACATCAAGCGCCCACCTAGAGAATGAGGGAATTCATTTCAAGTGTAAGTCATCAAGGGCCCACCTGGAGAACGAGGGAATTCATTTCAGGTTTTAAGTCAGCATCAGGCGCCCACCTGGAGAACGAGGGAATTTATTTCAAGTTTTAAGTCATTAGGTGCCCACCTGGAGAACGAGGGAATTTATTTCAAGTTTATACATCAGGCGCTCACCTGGAGAACGAGGGAATTTATTTTAAGTTTTAAGTCATCAGGCACCCACCTGGAGAATAAGGAAATTCATTTCAAGTGTTAAGTCAGCATCAGGCACCCACCTTGAAAACGAGAGAATTCATTTCAAGTTTTTAAAGTCAGTAGGCGCCCACCTGAAGAATGAGGGAATTTATTTCAAATTTTAAGTCATCAGGCGCCCACCTGGAGAATGAGGGAATTTATTTCAAGTTTTAAGTCAGCATCAGGCGCCCACCTGGAGAACGAGGGAATTCATTTCAAGTTTTAAGTTAGCGGCAGGCGCCCACGTGGAGAATGAGGGAATTTGTTTCAATTTTCAAGTCATTAGCAGGCACCTGGAGAATGAGGAAATTCATTTCAAATTTCAAGTCAGTTGCAGGCGCCCACCTGAAGAACGAGGGAAGTCATTTCAGAATTCAATTCAAGTTAGAAGTACAGAAGCTCACCTCAAGAATGCAAGTCGACAGTCCGCGATGACCAAAAGAAGAAGTCTCAATCCAGAATAAAAGAAAAAAAAAGAAGTGAATTCAAAATGCAGAAGCAGATGAAAAGATATGGGCTGCTCAGGACATGATTGAAGTCGCAAGCTTTGCATGTCCCATCTTGATCCGAAAAGACGAAGAAGAATGAACTAGCACCTGCAGCTAGCAAGCATCGAGGTTTAGATCAGAGTCTGCATGAAGAACCAGCCAAGACTCAAGATCAAGCTTCAAAAGACTCATAGATAGGAATCTTGTAACTCGTAGCTGATAGGCGTAGTTAGTCTTTAATTTTTACTTTGGTGTAATAAGGAGCTCAGCAAGCAGTAAACAACAACAACAGTGAAATCACAGCTTCTCGGTAGTCCCAGCTACCTAAACTTCCAGAACTACACTGACCTGATTCCTTTATAGCCAAGGATATATAGGCAACCTCCGAAGCAAGGTTCGGTCAAACTTTTCAAAAAACGCTTCCCATGGAGAATCCAAACGGGCAAAAATTGCTCGTAATTGCTCACTTTATCTTTGCTCGAAAACTCTTCATGTTTGCGAGCAAAGAGGGGCAGCTGTGAGCACATAATTTTTGCCCTAATATAAAATTACTCCAAAAAAAATACAAAAAATAGCTTTAAATTGTTTTTCTATATTTTTACTTAGTTTGCTTTGTATTTATTCAGGTTTGATGCATTTTCAAGTTGCATTTTAAATCCTAAAGAAAATACAAAAATATGTTTAATTTTTACATTTTTTTTAGATTTTAATTGCATAATCAATTGCATTTGTAAAACATTAAAATACCAAAAAATACATTAGTAACTCTACATGAATTTGTTAGCTAAATGAACTAGTTAGTTGTAGAAAATAGGTCATTAGGTTAATTTTACAAATTAGTTAGAATTAGGAGTGTTAAATAAATTTATTAGTCTTGCAAAATACAAAGAAAGAAAAGAGAAGGCTATGGGGTCTCATTACAGCTTTGGGCCAGGTGCTTCTAATGGCCCATTTTCTTTCCATTCGCCCCAGCCCACTACCCGTCAGCCCAATATCCCCTCTTCATCTCTACAATAAACCTTAATTTCACTCTCTCATGGGATTCTCAACACCATACATACAGAACGGAACCTCCTCCATCTTCTCCCTCATCATCTCTCTCAGAGCACCCTCAAAAACAAAACCCTAGCCGCCTCCCCCCTCTCTTTCTTCACTCTCCCATCTATCTCATTCAAAACACATTCCTCACTACATACGCATTTATTTTTGTATTTTTCAGATTCCTCTCACCAACACACGTTCTCACTCACAGCATTTTTAAGAGAAAGAACACTCAGCTGGAAATTCATAAGAATAGATAGAGAATACCAAAACAGTGGAAATTTTAAACAAATACAACTAAAAAAGAGATGTAGATGTCCAGTTAATTCCAAAGGTTTCTTCTCTATCATTTCTGGGCTTCTTAAGCTGGGTCTCACTTATTGGCAAAAGCTGTTTCTGCCGTAGCAATACAGCTGAATTCATTTTCAGTTTTTCCAACTTTTGTTTGGTATAAATTTCATCTCTTGTCCTGTTTTTGAGGTAAGCCTCTACTGCGTCACACTTGTTTTTCTTTCTTCTAATGTACTGAAGTTTGATTTTTTTTTCCAGATTTGTTATAATGTGAGATTGTTGTCTTCCATTGATTTAATTGCTATTGTTAGTTGGATTCATGCATTTTGATTAGTTCTTAGCATGAAATAACTACCATCTGTTCAATGTCTGAAATTATGGTTCTTCTCTGATGCATCCGTGAGTATTGTTGGGATTGAGTGAATTTGAATTTAATTTTTTTAACACAAATGAAGCGCCTATGAACTCAATGAAGATGTATTTGTAGATTGGGTATGGTGTTCTTGAAGTATGAGCAATCTGTTTCGGCTTAATTCCAGCCTCTACTTATGCATTCTATACTTGAAAGGAAAAGGGTTAATTGAATATGTTTAAAATCAGTATGTCGTTGAAGGATATAGAGCAGAAAAGGGAAGAACAAGAGTTGAGACTTGTTTATTCATGTAAATAAATGGTTGTATTTGTAATAAGTAATTTCAAGCCATAAGATGATTTAGATCTGTTGAACCCAGTTCCAATTTGGTGTTGTATCTGGATTCAATTCATTGTGGTTAAATTTTAATTTTTCCAACATTCGATCCAAGCATGTGAAACCATTTTGACGTGTTGATTTCTTGGACAGTATAAAACGATTAAATCTCTACTTCAACAATTCTTTTCCATAATCCATGACCTTGCAATAATCTCAAAGTAATTTTAGGAAGAAACAATTAAATCATGAACATCGTAACTTGCTTTAGACGCGATTAATAAATTATCGTGATTATGGGTACGGTATCCGTGGCATAGTCATGATACATAATTCTAAATTCGAGTGTACGTTTTACGTGACTCGACCGTAACTTTAAATAATAATAAAAATAAATATGTTGTAAGTTGCGGGTGCGTTTCACGTGATGCGATTCACAATGTGTACAAAAACAATAGGTGCACGACATCGCAACTTATTTAAATAAATTCCATAAATATTAAAAACGGCATAAAAGCAGTAATGCACAAAAGGTTCTAAAACATGTAATAATTCGGATAATTAGGCCAATTATTAATAGTTGAGCGACCGTGCTAAAACCACGAAACTCGGGAATGCCTAACACTTTCTCCTGGGTTAACAGAATTCCTTACCCGGTCTTCTGTGTTCGCGGACCATGAATAGAGTCAATTTCCTCGATTTGGGATTTTAAAATAAACCGGTAACTTGGGACACCATAAATATTCCATGTGGCGACTCTGAATAAATAAATAATCCCATTTCGAATTATGTCACTTAAATTGAAAAAACTCCCCTATCCCCCACGGGAAAAAGGAGGTGTGACAGTACCTGTAACAACACCATCTCGTGCATTGGCCTCAGCCAAAACATAGAGATTATATCAACGGGTCGGGCCTCCACCTCTTAGGCACCCACTATCCGCCTGTCCTCCGCCTCTAGATGACTGTGCACGTGGAGTATCAGCTGGAATAAAGCTTGTAGCTGCAGTGTTCTGATGAAATCCACCCCTCTCAAGTCTGGGACAACCTCTCATGATATGCCTAGTATCACCACACTCATAACAACCCCTCTTAGGTCGCGGCTGCTCGTACTGAGTATATGCCAAATAACTGGAATAACCACTGTAAGAATCTCATGTTGGTGGTGCACTATAAACTAAAGCACCCCGATTAATCTGATGTGCGGACTAAGTTGACCGGCTGCTCGAGCCTCCGCTATAATGGGTTCTAGCATAAGAGTAAAATCCACTGAACCCTCCAGATCTTTGAGACCTTTTGGCCTCCTTAGACTCCCTTTCCTCTCCTAAAACACCCTCAATCTTCCTTGCAATCTCCACTACTTGTTGAAATGGAGCATCAGTTTGCAACTCACGAGCCATACATATTTTAATATTATAATCGAGCTCCTCAATGAATCTGCGGACCCGTTCTCTGATTGTCGGAACTAGGATAGGTGCATGACGGGCTAACACACTGAGCCTGATAGCATATTATGACACTGTCATTGTGCTCTGGTGCAACCGTTCAAACTCTGTGCGTCGCGCATCTCTGAGAGTCTGGGGAACAAACTCTTTCAAGAACATTTCCGAAAATTGAGCCCAAGTTGGTGGTGTGGCTTCGGCTGGTCTACCTTCTTCATAGATTTGCCACCACCGATACGCTGCGCCTGACAGTTGAAATGTAGTGAAGGCAACTCCGCTCACTTCCACAATACCCATGGTACGGAGAATACGATGACAATTTTCTAGAAATCCTTGGGCATCCTATGTAGTTGTGCCACTGAAAGTAGGTGGACTATACCTCTTAAACCTTTCAAGTCTCTTTTATTCTTCTTCTGATGCCTCTGGCCTGACCTCAGGCTGAACCGGAATGACAGGTTATACCGGTACTACACTCAGAACTTGACCAACATGAATCTGTTGCTCTGGATTTGTGGTAGGACTCTGAGCTACTCCCTCAATCTTTGAAATATTTGGTGCAACAGAGATCAATCCCGCCTGAGTTAATGTACCAAACATACTCAGGAACTATGCTAAAGTCTCCCGAAGTCCGGGGGTAACAACAGGTGCTTCTGGTACCTGTCTCCCAACTGGAGCTACTAGTGGCTCCCCAACTGTTGTTCTGATAGGTGCTCTAGTCGCAACACGTGCCCTTCCTCGACCTCTACCTCGGCCTCGATCTCGGCCCCGACCTCTTGCGGCCCTAGCAGTATGAGCGGATGGCTGCTCAGCTAACCCGATAGCACGTGTCCTTACCATCTGTGAGAGAATAGAGATACAAAGGCTCAAATTCCAAATTCAACAAATTTTGCACGACAGGA
>AWOL01S0004922.1:0-31432 GCA_000715115.1 Nicotiana otophora | reverse complement strand
GTTGTTTCCCCCCCCCCCCCCCATTTCCTTGATTATTGCCACTCCAATTTCCTTAATTATTGTTGTTATGCCAACTCCCTTGATTGTTGTCACTGCTCCAGTTTCCTTGGTTGTTAGAATTCCAATTCCCTTGATTGTTTTGAGGTCGCCATTGTTGTTGGTTTGGTCCTTGGAAGTAGTTTCGTTTCCCTTGGAAGTTGTTCACATATTGCACCTCCTCTTCTTGTTCAATGTAATAATCATCTTGATCAAAACCACTATCTTCTTGCACGTAATTCTTCACTCGATGTTGCACTTGTGGACCCTTGGTCCGTCTTTTATTCCCCATCATGTTCACTCCCTCCATGGCATTGACTTGCTTAGGATTTTGCACTTGTTGAAGTTGAGCCTTTGCTAATTGATAAATGGTGGTAGTCAATTCGGCAATGACTTGCCCATGGTCATGCAACTCTTTGTGAAGATGGATCACGTTCGGATCACCTTGTGGAATATTAGCCCGGGATTGCCACGCCAATAATGTTTCCGCCATTTCATCTAAAATCTCACACGCCTCCGCATAAGGTGTAGTCATGAAGTTCCCACCGGCAAGTTGATTCACTAAACATTGGTTGGTTGTGTTAAACCCATGATAGAAAGTTTGTTGAATCATATTCTCCGTCATATCATTGTTGGGATATTCCTTAACCATTGTTCTATAACATTCCCATATCTCATGCAGTGGTTCACTTGGCTCTTGCTTGAATGCTAAAATCTCATCCCGAAGTGTAGCCATGTGCCCCGGAGAGAAGAACTTAGAAATAAACTTTTCCGCCAACTCATCCCAAGTGTGAATGGAATGGTTCGGCAAACATTCCAACCAATCTAAAGCTTTTCCTCGTAAAGAGAAAGGAAAAAGACTTAGCCTCAATGCATCCTCTGAGACATTTGTTTGTTTGCTCCCCCAACAAGTGTCCACAAACCCCTTCAAATATTTGTATGCATTTTGACTTGGAGTACCGGTGAAGAACCGTTGTTGCTCTAGCAAAGTGAGCATCACATTGGTGATTTGAAAGTTTTCCGCCCTAATACGGGGAGGGATTATTGCACTAGCATATCCCTCATTGGGTAACACCCGGTGTAGAGACGCTCGTGGTGGAGGTGGAGGTGGAGCGTGGACATTATCATGAGGCACTCGGCCTCTTCTATTGGCTTGAGGTTCAAGAGGAACCTTATCAACTTGGTCATCCTCGACGTCCACATCCCCCAAAGGCAAATTTTCGAGATCATTGTTCGCCATGGTTGTACCTACGATTTCTCAAACAAGTTAGTAACACGGAAGGAAAAGAAGATATTCCAAAAACACACCCAAATATATAGCTAACACCGTTTTTAACTCCCCGAAAACAGCATCAAAAATTGATCACGTCCAAAGCACATCTCAATAGAGATATGAAACGATTATATGCAATAATAAATAAGCAACTAGGAGTCGGGGTCGAATCCACTGGGAGCTAGGATGGGAGTTAGGGGTATATATTTCAAATTAACAATTGGATTATCTAGATTGCACTTCCACAACAATGATTTATTTTCTATTTATAATGTTAATCTAATAACTGCAAAATAAAGAAAATAGACTAGAGATAATTGTTTTTAAGATTTTTTTCCAAATGGTTAAAAGGCCTAGGGATGCGACCACAACCTAGGTATTTGTCTAATGGGATAAAAACATTAATATTTGTTTTTTTAATTGGGGTATATTATAGCTCTCAACTCTACATTACCCATTTAATACCTCTCAGTCAGAGAGTGGTGTTGCCCAATTTGGCTTTCTCAAGACCAAGCGGGTATCACCCAAAATAGTTGATAAGAGCTCAAGTCGGGTTATTACTATCTCTAAGTTGAACCCTTTAATTGGGTTAATCAATCTCTCAATTGACCCAATTTCTTGTTAGCTAAGTTATCTTAGACTAGGTCCATCTTTCTCAAGTAGAGACTAAATCAAATAGGCATGAACTAATATTTGCAACCATTAATTCTATAATTAAAGCATTAACTAAGCTAAATAATTAACACTCAATCATAAACAAGCACTAAATTAGATACACATGAAGTTTACACACTAGGGTTGGGTCACAACCCTAGTAAAAGCCTAGCTATTCATAATTGAATTTAAAGAAAATGAGGAAGAAAAACTAATTAAACTCATAATGAAAGCTTAAAATGATTAAATTTAATGTAAATACGCCAAAGCAATGTAAAACTTCCTAAAGTAGTAAAGAACAACGGCTACAACAACTTCAGATATTCAAACTTGACCTAATTTTGTGAAACTCGTCTATTTATACAAGGTTAAAAATCTCGGACAAAAATACCCCTCGGGAGGTTCTGCGGCCGCACAATTCCATGTGCGGTCTGCAGATTTCTTCATCTGGCAGGAAGTGCAGTTCTGCGGCCGCACATTTCTGAACTGTGGCCGCGAAGCAATCTTCTCCGGCCGCACATTTCTGGGCTGCGGCCACACAATTCTTGTGCGGTCCGCAATTCACAGAGACTTCTGGACTTGATCTTTTTGCATACTCTCTGATCTTCGACTCTTAGCCCAGTTTTGCGGCCGTATAAATCATATGCGGTTCGCACTTTACGCAAAGTTCTGCTAAACTTCTCCCCTTGGTTTGCGATCGCAGATGGAATTCTGCGGTCCGCAATACTCTGCGGACCGCACATTTGTGCTTCTACACCCTTTATTGCCTTGTGCTTCGGAACACTCCTTTTTTAGTCAGATTTCATCTCGGGAGACCAAACTTCCAGTATACCTGCAATTTTGCAAAATTTTGTTAGTTTCGGGAACACAATTCAATGCTTTTGGACTAAAATAAAGGCTAAAAGGCGCTAATAAGTAGTCAAAATCTCCACTTATCAATGTGCTAATTTGGGTAAAGACTAGGTAAAAATCCAAAAATTACTGAAAAAGTTTGAAGAACGGAGGTAAAGATATGGAAGTATGAAGAAGGTGAGTAACAACTTTAAGAATAGAAGGTAGAAACTTGGTCAAACGGTGAAAAATGAATGAATAATGAACGCTTTTATAGAGGTTTCGTGACGCTTCGCATTCAGAGGTGACTTGTCGATGGCTCACACGTGTTCAAAGTCAGAACGATGCGACTGACGGGACGTTTCGGCTTCTTTGTCGTTTCTGTTGCGGCATATTAAAGAAGTAGGTGAAAAGCATATGTCGTTTCTCATCCTTTCGGTAAACCTCCTCTCTAAGAAACAAGGGGACTATCTGTAAATGGGTAAAATTGGGCCCGTTGAACATCTCGGTTTCCCGGTAAGACAAACGGGACTCGAATGTGATCATAAGGAATTAGAGTCTGGGTGAAAAACCTCTCGCATCAGAGATCGAGCAAAACATTCGCCCTAGGAAGCATCGGGGCCACATCTCCTGGGTCCGGTTCGAATCCCTCAACTTCAGAGAGCATTACCAAACAGCCGAACACGACTAACAAAGAGCCGTGACATCCGTGCCCAACCGGATGTCACGACGTAAATCTTGGCCCGTATCAGCAGTGAATCAGTGATTAGCATAAAGAAAGATTTTTATCCTTTTTTAGAATTGTACTTAGGGTGAAACTCCCCTACTATATAAAGGGGAAACTAATTATTCATTAGACATATTGTAACACACATATTAAAGCAATTTATTTCAATTCTTTTTGTTGTTCAAAGTTCTTATTCTTGTTCTTAAGTTCTTCATAAGTATAAGTTTGGAATCGAAGGCAGGTTTTTCGTCAAGCCATCAACCGAGCTCGGAATCACCCTTATCATTGGTTTGGTCACCTATTACGTTTTTCATTTGCTTAATCTAACGTCATTATTCACTCATATTGAATTAATTCACATATTCTTAAAATCATATATAAACTCAATTGTTATCCGTTTTTTCAGGGTAAACCGTCATGTACCCTCATTTGGCAATCATCCTGTGTAGCTGAGCTCAGTGCTCTATGCTTAAGTAATGCTCCTAAGGTACATTATGAGGAGGTCCAGTACCAACTTACTGTCCTACAGACATTAGTGAATTTCAAAGTGTAAGGTTGTCCTTTTTTTCTATTTACCCGTTCAAATTTTTCCTTTATATAAGTCTACTTGTTTGTTTTGCGATTTTGTTCACTAAGGCTACAAGTCACAGGGTGAAACATTGGCATACGAAAAGCCGCAGAACTCTTCAGACGTCGTATAAGAACACTAATCTACTGGTTATAATAAATTTAAAAGTAAAGCAAAAATGAATGAATATTTAATGCAAGCCAATTATTTTTTCCAGATTCAAGTCTACAACTTCTACTGTATAAACTCAAAGATTCTGTTGTGCCAAATTGAATGGAGTATCGAGTGGAAAACGTCATATTTAGAAGGCTTGATTTTCCAGAGAAAATGCTGTTGCACCTGCTTAACCCTCCGATGCATCTGCCTATATTTATTATCCAGAATGGGAGAGTTGACTCGATAACCTCTAGCACATACGCAGTATTTGCTGCTCAACTGTAAATAGCTTGCCTTTGTTATTTAATTCACCGGAAATCATCATGTCAGGATATTTGTTTTTCCAGTGCTTCAATAGTAGGGCAGGGATCAGAGGTGTATCCAGGATTTGAAGAACATGGGTGCACCATTATCTTTAAGATAAATGTTTGGTTAGATTATATAAAATTTATGGTGATAACAAGTTCACGAGCAAACTATATTAATATTTTATTCACAAAAAACATCATTCACTTTATAATTGTCCTCGACGAGTTTTCATACTTTGAAAACGGTCGATAATAGCATCATTACTTACAGTTTTAAATATCTTATGTTCTATATAGCAAACTAAACAATCATTGAGAAAATCATCATCCATCCTATTACGTAGATCATTTTTGATGTACTTCATTGATGAGAATGCTCTTTCCACGCTTGCGGTAGCAACGGGTATAAGCAAAGTCAACTTCACAAGCAAATAAATAAGTGGCCAAGTAAGATCCAATTTTGTCACTATCATCACTCTAGCAAAATCCTTAATCCCCTTCCGGTTAAGAAATCTACTATCACACTTTTGAGCATAGACGATGAAACTATCAAGTTGGAAACCGAGTTCTCGAAGTTTGTTATCATCAAATTCACTTGGATAATACTCTGCCAACTTCATTATCCTGTCCTTATCTAAATTAGCAAATAAATCAACCGGATTCAAACTGGCCATACCAAGTAGTAAGTCAGTAGTCACAACATCAAAACGATCATTAAGCTCTTGAAATTCCAAATCAATAACCGTATAAAACACTTCCACACGAAAGTGATGTAAATATGAAACTTCGGACCTCTTACGCTTCGACTTTCCTAGAGTATAGTCTTCATCCATTTTGGGAATTAGAATATCATGTTTACTACAAAATGAGCACACCTCATCCAACAAGGAGTTCCATTCAGTTTCTCTTATCATTTGCAATCGTTTCTTTGCAAGGTCAAGCATTCCCATAGCATTAACAATATCTTGATCTTTCTTTTGTAAAGCTTTGTTCAATTCATTTGTAAATAACAACACCTTAAACATCAAGTGCAACATAAAAATAAATCTAAATTCTTGAATCTGGCTCAAAAGATTTTCCGCTGCAAATCTATTAAGATGATATGGACAGTCACGCTTCATATCTTTAAGCACATTAACAATTGAAGGAAATAAAACCATCAAATTATCCAAAGTTTTAAAATGAGACCCCCAACGAGTATCACCCGGTCGTTGGAGGCCACGTTCTTGATTCAAACCTTGCCCCATATAGGCTTCTCCAAATTTAAGCAACTCTTCCAACTTATCTGCTTGATGTTGTCGAAGTGACTCCGTGCGCTTAAATGAAGATCCAATAGTATTCAAAACATTAGTAACAACATAAAAGAAATTATCCATAGCCGAATGCTTTTTAGAAAGAGCTACAAGTGCTAGTTGCAATTGATGAGCAAAACAGTGAATACAATATGCAGAGGGAGTATCTTGCAAAATTAAGGACTTGAGACCACTTATTTTTCCTTGCATATTACTAGCTCCATCATAGCCATGTCCACGTATCTTGGATCTACTTAATGAATGATCCAAAAGCAACGAATAAATTGCTTTTTGTAATGATGAGGAAGAAGTATCACCCGCATGGACAATACCCAAGAATCACTCTATCACCATTCCACTTTTGTTGACATATTGCAAAATTAAGGCCATTTGCTCCTTATGTGAGACATCCTTTGATTCATCAACCAATATTGCAAAATAATCACCATCCAAATCTTCAACGATAGCTTTAGTTGTTTCTTTTTCAAAAGATTCCAAATCAAGAACTTTATCCATATTTGAAAGTAGAGAAGGATTTATCTCTCTTTGAACTTTCGGAGCGATTTGTGAACTCATGGATGGCCAACTAGCACTAGAACTTGGTTCACTATTTTTCGGCTTGGTGAGAAATCTATCCATTTTAATCTTATGGATCGTTCCTACAAAATTAAATATTCACACGTCTATTTAATCTATCTTAATTCAAATAAATTGTTAAATTCAAATCAATCATATTAAAGCATGCCAGTCAACAATTATTTAATAATATGGATTGATCTTCACTGCTTCTCTTTCACTTTATGATTATTATGGTTTTAATTAAAATCCCTTTTTTCAGTAATAATAAACAAAATAAATGATGAAATTAAACTCAGCGCATGGTGCACTCAAATATTCTTCTGCTTTCAATCCCGAGATATCTATTTCTGAAGGATAAAGCAAACAATCAAATTTCAAATCAATAATACTATATTGTGAGTAGTTGACTTTCATGTTATATATGTGTGTATGTTTATAGTGTAAATTTTTTAATTCTATTATTGTAATTTTACATATTGTAACAAATTAATCCTCTTATTCAGAAGTTCTTCAATAAAGCTGTAGCGAGAGAATTAAAATACAGAGCAAGGAGTCAAGGAGAGAATAGTTAGATACATGAGGCTGAGAATTTTAAAGGAACGTGCTCGTGGAGAAGAAATGTTTCTTTCTTGAAAAATCCATTCACAGAGGCTAGAGCCGATAAAAAGAGAGAGAGAGAGAGAGAGAGAGAGAGAGTTGAGAGGCAGACAGACTGTGAAGTTTGCTTTTAGGAATTAGGGATTTGATATATTAGTATATACCCAAATTCCTCGCCATGTTTTTAGACAAAAGGAACTTTTAAAAAATAAAACTTAATATAAAAAGGTGAAGGGATAGGGATCGAACCCTTGACCTGGGGGAACACAAGGGCACCAACTTACCAATGTACCAAGATAGTCAATTGAGCATGGGTGGTCACAAACATATTTATATAGATAATTTTAAAATTGGTACTGTTTATACATAACCTAGGGAGGGGAGCATGGGTGCATGTACCCCACACCCCTCCACGTAAATCCGCCTCTTGCAGGTATAACCATGCATATGTCCAGCAAAGAAAGCAAGAGTACGCCGTTTGGAAGCTGGTTTTCCTCCAAGTTGTTGGAAAAATTTAGTTATGGAGAATAAGAATTAGCTTGAGGCGTGTCAAGGACACTGTCCTTAAGGATATTTCGCCTACACAGTGATATATAAAATTAGGCGTATCCCCCATGATTCAACAAGCTACTCAATTTATTAAACTAGGAACAGAACTAGCAGAAAATTCAATAAAGAAACCCAGCATATAGGAAGAAAAGATGATTCACAAAGTTGTATTAGAAACTGTGTCTTTAACTCTCCAAAGATCATGTTTATAAAGGCGTTGCTCCAACGGCTAGTTAACAGCTAGTAACGGCTAGTGACTCTATTAATTATAAAATAACTTACTAAATAAGAGTAAGTAAATGTAAATAATATTTCAAAGAGAAAAGATTTTTCAAGTCAAGATGAATATTACCTTTTGAGATATCACTAATTTTCCAACAATCTCCCATATATCTCAAAAAAGATATAAAATAAATAGTAAATAAAGAAAGAAATAGAGTATAATTTGTTGGGTTTCGGGTATAATAAAATTCATCTGGTGTCTTATAGATTATGAACCAGATATAGATAAAATAAGATTTAACTTACGAAATAATTGGTGAAGTTGATAACTTCTATGAACTAAAAATTCTTGTTGTAAGCTAGGGATCTTATTCATCATATTACACCCCCACAATTTCTGATGTTATGGCGGTTTTGCGCTAATAAATCATGCGCGCACCTGGTTTTTATGAGTGCTTTAGAAATTTTGCTACAAATTTCATAGGAGCAGCCCCACTCCACACTCATATAGGTCCATCCATCAAGTGTATTCTACAGCGCAATACACCACCTACAAAAGGCTATGGATTATTGGATTAAGAGTATAGTAACTCAATCTCATATTCCTTGTAGTCTTGCACTGTATACGCACACACACCGTAGGAAGAGACATAATTTAATAGTGCATATTTGATCAACTAATGACTTATTATTACCCATATGAACCTGCTTCATGGGATCTCTAATCACATAGGTTGGATTACCATCATTATTGATACATCTCAAATTGGCAAAAATCTCAACCCCTCGATATTTCACATATAAGTCAAGGATCGGCCAATCCTCTTTTGACTACTCAAAATATGTATGAAAAACTTCTCATCTCTAAGCAATTACTTTATGACATTTATCTTAAGAAAATGTATCTACTCTTCCCATTGAAAGATTTATTTTCTTACAATGGTTATTGCGCCTTGGCAATCACAATTCATCGACATAATTATTGTCGGTTTAACTCACCAAGAGGTTGCTTAATCAACCTCGCTTTCAGGCAATTTTAATATCACAACACTCACCAAAAGGTGATCACACAATCACTATTGAGCTTTTCTCATCTGAAAATTCACATACAGAATATTAACTCATAGTATTTCTCGAGTAAGGCATAAAATTATCTCAAATAAAATAAAACTTGACTTCTGCACAAGTGCCATTTGAAACATCTTTCAACACATAAGAATTTATTTTCTTTTTGTATCTTCCATAGTCAAGTACCAAATTAAAATTTTCTAAATATAGAATCAACTTTAACTTCTACAGAAATATCTCAAATCAATAAAAAAACGGGTCATAATTCAACGATGTCTTCACCCAAATGACTAAGAGACCAGAAGCAAAATAACTCTTTAAAGCCAGAAAAACAACATAGTATATTTTTATCTTCCAATACAAATTTTCGCCACAAAAAATCTCAATTTTGTAAGGCCTAATTATAATTTTAATAAATAACTTCTTCTTCTTTTTTACCTTTTTCCTTCTTAGGATCAAGTTATATAGTTGGACACCACGGTCCTCCATATTTTCGAAAATTTCGGGTTAAGGAGATAATATTTTCACAACTCATAGAGTGCTACTTTATTAATAACAAGCTAATAATATAGCTTCACCCGAAGATTTTTCTTCTATACTAGAAATTGGACCTATGGCAACGAACAGTTATATATGGCTTACAACCGCTGCGTAAGGATCTTGGTGCTATTGGGACACTTTTGCAAGTAAACCGTTGCGCTAGTATAAGAACCGTTGCAGTAGGAAGTACTTATCGCAATGGTGATTGTATCCGTTGCGTCAGATACCTCTGTGGCAACGATTTATGGGATAAAATATCTATTGCAACGGCCATTGTTTCCCTCTTTATTTTCCTACGTTCCATAAATCAGCGCTTTTATTTTCTATTTTACCTTATTAATTTTATTTCTTATACATACACCTCGAGACAACCTCCCAAAAGGCTTTAACACACTTAAGATCTAAAGACCACATGTATCTCAAATTTGAAGAACGCATCTAACAATCTAAAGGCTTAATCAACGAGTTCTCTTAGATCTGTGGAGGTCGATGGCCATCGACAAAGGGGTAGGTTAAGATTAAAAAAAAAATTGATTTAGGATTTCAATTTCATAGTCCATATATGATTATATCCAGGCAAGTAATTTTTGTTTTCAAAAGTTATCTTTTCATTTTATATTTTCTCCAAAGATTAAAGAAGAAAGTACCGAGTTCAGTGTGAGAGTGGGAGAGAAAAAAGAGGATGTTAGGAAATTAGAGTTTTGATAAAGTGTATGTTAGAGCAGGATTTTTGATGTCCGCTTAGGGTTTTCATAGTTGGTGTATGTGGTGAGTATTTTTTGATATTTTCCCTTGTTGGCTAGAAAATATTTCTTCCCAAAGCCATCTTCGCGGCGGTAGCGCTTTCCTCGCTGGAAATTGGTAGCTGCGGGAGAACAAAAGAAAGATGTAAGTATAACTTTTTGTTATAGCACTTTTTGCTTTTCGGAAGATAAGCAAATTTCATTTCAAAAACTTTGTACGGTAGTGTATTTGAATGAAGTGATTTGGGGGGTTTTTTCTTTTATCATTCCTTTCTTGTTCGACTTATTAATTTATTGTCGAGCCGAACATTTTGCTTTTGATTGAAGCATTTAATCAAAATTGGGGATCAGTTAAAGGTTTTTCATATTATAATTCCTCTCTGTATAAAAATGATGCTTGATTGTGTGATTTCTGTGTTGGCCAAGAAAAATATCTGGAAGTTGGCGCTCTTCCATGTTTTGATGGTATGTTGAACATTTAGACCCATCTTCGTGGTATGCACTTCTTATTTTTCTTTTACAGACATGGAGTTCTTTCGATCTTCTAACTTTGGTACATATATGTTTAGGAAGAAAAAAATGCTCATTAAAGAAAAATAGATCATAAGGTTTTGACATAGAAACATTGATACAACAGAGACGACTCTTGAATTAGAAGTACTACATTATAAGATTAATTTAAACTACTCTATATAAAAGTTGCATTTTTCTTTTGCAGTTATTGTCTTTGTTGTGTGTTGGTACCAATTTGGTTATGAAAAGTTTCACCTAATTCAGGTTGGGACATCGATAACTTTCTGATGGGTGTAGCAGAAGGCATTAATAACTTGCATGGTGATCCATATCACTAGACCATCTAATCTATATTACTATAAAGGATATACTTATGGCTTACATTTGTAAAATTAAATTTCATTAAGATGCATCACTTGTAGTAATTCGTCTGCCATCCCTATAGATGAGTATTGGATGACAAGTTTCTCTACTTGTCAGGTTTTTGCTGTGGACTGAGAAGATATCAATTTCTTAACTTCTGGAACTTCGAGATTCCTTCGCCATTTAATAAATCCTAGCTCTAAGCAGATCCAGTGATAAAAAGGACAGCTCGGTGTACTAAGCTTCCGCTATGCGAGGGGTCCGGGGAAGGGCCGGACCACAAGAAGATCTAGTGATGAAATTTAAAATTTTCAAGGTAAAATGAACTTGAAGGTTTTCCTTTTTCTATTGATGTTAAGTACATAGTTTGATATATATCTTTTCCCAGTTATTAGAGTAGGTGGAACTTATAATAGATCAATTCATAGACTTGTGCATTATATATGGAAGTGATAACTGTGGTAGCATCCGAGGTGCCGCGCTTCTCAATTAGCTCTGTGCTTCAAAATCTAGCCTTCTATTTATAATTATGTGTAGAATTGAATCTTATGTTACATTCTGGTCTGTTAATCCATTTGTTACCAATTAAACCTTCCTTTCGTAAATCTTGTCTTTGTTTGCTCCTCGACTCTATTTTTTCCAATTAATTTATTTTATAATTTTAGTGTTGCCTTTTGACTTTTTAGTTATTTCTACTTGCCTTAGACTTAGTAGTCTTGAATTTTGCTGGATATAGAGAAATCTTGGAGGCAATGTTCTCTGCTTTTATCGGGTAAGAAAGTACCAATTATTGCTTAGGAATTGTATAATGGTAAACTGAACATCAATTCAATGTGCGAGGTAATGTTGGCCCTAATGATCAAACGACTGGTTTGTACATGAATCTCTCCCCCGTAAACTTTGAGACAAGATTACAGTCACCACTCAAGTAATCATTTTTTATAGCTCTCTTGAAACTTTCCCATCTTTGCATGAAGACATTGTTTATCTCAAGGTCTATTAAAGATGTATGAAGAATGAATAAATAGCTTTATTAGAGTAATTGTAAATTTACATGCAATTCATATATTTTCTGGTAGACCACAACTTTATGATTGTATACTTCTCTGTCATTCTTAACTGTTGAGTGAAATCCATTTCGGGTCTATTGCTACGTTGGAAAGGACATGAGATGAGAATGACAAGGGAATTCACTAATTTACTACGTCATGAATAGTAAGGGCGATGGGTAAAAGCTAATGGCTGGCACTCATTTAAAATTAAAATATCCAGCTGCTTTTGAGGTGAATTCTGTTGAACTGCTTAATTAGAATTAACGATTTTGTTTTAGCTTGAAGTTTATATTTACCATTTCATTGAAAATGAATTTTCGAAAAGTGATGTACTTCTTTGGTGTTACACAGGGTGCTAAAAAATTGTACACAAACCACCTGCGGCCTTTCCTCATGAGACGTCAGGCAAGACTGGATCATATTTTGGAGTTATTTTATGGAAAACTGGTAAAAGTTATCTTTTATCGTATGTTATAAATTTGACTTTAAAATGTGTTGATGCAACTTGCCAATTAATTTAAGGTTATATAAAGTGTCATCTAATTCAATTTACTGGGATGTAGCATTTTGTCACTTGATGCTTTTGCCCTTTTTCAAAGATTTTCATAAATTCCAGAGTAAGGTTGGAAGAGACAGTGCTCCAGCATGTAAGTTAAAAGGACTGCTTAAGGTTTTTGATCAGTAGTTTGTCTCTTACACGTATTGTGTAATTGCAGCTTCTTAAGGAGTCTCTAATTGTCAATTCAGATTGTCTTATAGAAATATAGTTTGAAGGCCAAGTTTATTAGCACCCACCAAAGAGAAATCCGGTTTGCACAGATGCTTCTTGTCAAAATTTTATTATTAGGTGATTCTTTTTTGTAGTAACAGTTTCCCTTCATCTTATAATTGTTTCATAAGCTATTTCAGGGTGAATATCAGTATTTATCCATCGTATAATAATTATAGAAACATACTATAATTATATTATATTAGGCATAAAGTTGTTGACATCTACATGAAGATGTCAACAAGACTTATTATGAAAAGTAGACAAGGTCAGACGGTCTAAATATCTTATTGTAACGACCCGACTTATCGTTTTAATAATTAACGTCCCGTTTAGTGGCTTAAGGTCTCGAACAGTTTCGCAATATGTATTATGACCCGCGGGTGTGGTCGAGTTTGATTTACTGAAGATTCGGAATTTAATTAAAAGAACAATTCTTATTTAAAAGCTTAAATGGAAAGAGTTGACCGGAGAGTTGACTTTTGAGTAAACGACCCCGGAATAGAATTTCGAGGATGGCAATAGCTTCGTATGATAATTTCGGACTTAGGCGTATGTTCGAATTTGGATTTGGAAGTCCGTAGGACAATTCGACACATTTTGGCGAAAGTTGAAAAATATAAGATTTTGGAAAAGTCCGACCGAAGGGTGAATTTTTGATAACGAGGCCGGATTTCGATTCCGGAAATGGGAATAACTCCATTAAGTTAATTATGACTTGTGTGCAAAATTTGAAGTCATTCCGGATTGATTTGATACGTTTCGGCGCAAAATATAGAAGTTGAAAGATTTGAAAACTTATAATTCGATTCGATGCGCGATTCGTAATTCTGGCGTTGTTTGAAGCCTCGACTAAGTTCGTATTGTATTTTGGGACGTGTTGGTATATTTGGTTGAGGTTCCGAGGGCCTCGGGTGGATTTCGGAAGGTTAACAGATCAATTCGGACTTGAAGAAAAGCTGTTGGAATTTCTGGGCAGCTGCTGTTTTTTTCGCAGGTGCGTGAACAGCACCCGCAGGTGCGTGAACAAGACCGCAGGTGCGAAACTGGGCAGCAACATAAGGACAAAAAATCAGTGCTGTGATTAAATAATAATGATATTTGGCACGTGAATTGTTCGTACAGTTGTGATATGAAATGAGGTCATGAGGTGCCGGGAAAATAATATGATTTAATTATGGGACCGTGGAAATATGAAAAATAGGCTGAGACCCGTGTTTACGAAAAATATGAAAATGGGTTGAGACCCGTATTTTTATGACTATGAAATGAGGTGTCACATGGTGACCTTTTTAATTGAAAGAATTATATTCAAAATATTTATTTGGAAGGATTTTTATTCAAAAGGAATTATATGAAAAAATTATAATTGAAATATATTTATTTGAGGAAATTATATTAGAAGAGATTTATTGAAAGAATTTTATATTCGAAAGATGTTTATTTGAGGAAATTATATTTGAAAAGGAGTTTTATTTGTAAGAATTATGTGTGAAAGATATTTAATTGAAGAACTTGATTTAACTGAGTGTAATTGCATTTATCAATTGTTGAGCGATATTAATGGTGATTTTATTGTCTTACTGTGCACATCACTGGTTGTTTTATGTTGCCCTTATTGTTATTTGTTTCCTATTATTTTGTATACTATATTGCACATGTTATTAGACTAGTGAGTGTCTTGACTGTACCTCATCTCTACTCCACTGAGGTTAGTCTTGATACTTACTGAGTACCGACCGTGGTGTACTCATACTACACTTCTGCACATTTTTGTGCAGAGCCAGGTATTGGAAGTATCGGACTCGGAAAGAGTTAGAGTGGGATCGCAAGGATTCAAGGTAGATCTGCTTGGTCGTCGCAGTCCCTTGAAGTCTTTTTATTTCATTGTACTGTTAATTTTTAATCAAACGGTACTGTATATTCGGTCCTCGTGATCATTCTATGTATTCAGTTAGAGTTCGTGACTCAGTACTACCAGTCTTGGGAGACTGTTATATTTGTAATTATTTTCGTTGTTGGTTTATAAAAAAAATGGCTTGAAATGTAATTGTAATCGGCTTACCTAGTCTTAGAGACTAGGTGCCATCGCGACGCCTGTGGTTGGATTTTGGGTCGTGACAGTTGGTATAATAGCTCTAGGTTCATAGGTTCTACTAGTCACGAACGAGTCTTGCGGATCGGTAGGGAGACGTATGTACTTATCTTTGAGAGGCTACAGAACTGTTAGGAAGTTTTCACTTCTTTCATTCATGTCGTGCGGATTTGTTGATTGTGGGATTTGAGCTTTTGTATCTCTATTCTCTCACAGATGGTGAGAACACGTACTACCAGGTTAGCTGAGCAGGCATCCGCATATACTGCTAAGACTGCAAGAGGTCGGGGCCGAGGTAGAGGCCGATGCAGAGGTCGAGGAAGGGAACGTGCCGCGACTAGAGCACCTGTCCGAACAACAGTTGAGGAGCCGCCAGTAGCTCCAGTTGGGGGACATGTACCGGAAGCACCTGTTGTTACTCCCGGACTTCAGGAGACTTTGGCACAGTTCCTGAGTATGTTTAGTACATTAAGTCCAGTTGGGGGACAGGTACCAGAAGCACCTGTTGTTACTCCCGGACTTCATAAGACTTTGGCACAGTTCCTGAGTATGTTTGGTACATTAACTGAGGCGGGATTGATCTTTGTTGCACCAAATATTTCGCAGATTGGGGGAGTAGCTTAGACTCCTACAACAACTCCAGAGCACCAGGTTCACGTTGGTCAGGTTTCGGGTGTAGTACCGGTACAACCTGTTATTCCGGTTCGGCCTGAGGTCAGGCCAGAGGCATCAGAAGAAGAACAAAAGACACTTGAAAGGTTTAAGAGGTATAGTCCACCTACTTTCAGTGGCACAGCTACAGAGGATGCCCAAGGATTTCTAGAAAATTGTCACCGTAATCTCCGCACCATGGGTATTGTGGAAGTGAGCGGAGTTGCCTTTACTACATTTCAACTGTCAGGCGCAGCGTATCGGTGGTGGCAAATCTACGAAAAAGGTAGACCAGCCGATGCAACACCGTCAACTTGGGCTCAATTTTCGGAAATGTTCTTGAAAGAGTTTGTTCCTCGCTCTCTGAGATGCGTGGCGCACAGAGTTTGAACGGTTGCGTCAGGGCACTATGACAGTGTCAGAATATGCTATCAGGTTCAGTGAGTTAGCCCGTCGTGCACCTATCTTGGTTCCTACAATCAGAGAGCGGGTCCGCAAATTCATTGGGGGGATCGATTATGATATTAAAATATGCATGGCTCGAGAATTACAAACTGATACTCCATTTCAACAAGTAGTGGAGATTGCAAGAAAGATTGAGAGTGTTTTAGGCGAGGAAAGGGAGTCTAAGGAGGCGAAAAGGTCTCGAAGATCTAGAGGGTTCAGTGGATTTTACTCTTCAGTTAGGACCCATTATAGCGGAGGCTCGAGCAGTCGGCCAGCTCAGTCCGCACATCAGATTACTCAGAGTGCTCCAGTAAGTTCTTATGATGCACCATCGGCATGGGATTCCTATAATGGTTATTCCAATTATCCGGCACAGACTCAGTACGAACAACCGCGACCTCGGAGGGGTTGTTATGAGTGTGGTGATACTAGGCACATCATGAGAGGTTGTCCCAGACTTGGGAGGGGTGGATTTCATCAGAACACTCCAGCTACAAGCTTTATTCCAGTTGATACTCCACGTGTATAGTCAACTATAGGTGGAGGACAGGCGGGTAGTGGGCGCCTAAGAGGTGGAGACCCGACCCGTTGATATAATCGTTATGATTTGGCCGAGGCCAATACACCAGATGGTGACGTTACAGGTACGGTCCTGATTTTGTTTAAAAAAAGAAGATATTTTCCCTTAATTTGATTCGGTTCTGAATATTGAGGTGAGTCCTCCTATTATGCTCTACGTATGGGTGAGCTTCGTAATTTTGTGACCCACTTATACGTTTATCCATGTTGGGAGATTTGAAGATGTGAGCCTGTGTCTGTCATTTTTATTTTTGGGCACCATTGAGGACTATAAGTCCAAAAGCAACTTTTTATTATTCATTACAGTGGGTTTGATGTGTTTCGGAATAATTGATTCCAATTTTATGAATTATATGCCCTACCGGTACGGGAGTTCATTATGTATTATGAAAAATGTTTACGAAATTTATTGAAAGAAGAAAGAAAGGAAATTGAAATTTCAGTTGGCACAATGTGCAAAATACTTGTGATTCAGAGTTGAGGACGAGATCCTCACATTTTTATATGATGTGAAATATTTAAACCGGGCTACAAGCCGCGGTGGAAATTATATAAGGACGAGGTCCTTGTGGTGAAATATTTATGAGTTTAAATTCTCCCTTTGTGAAATTTAATTTGTACAATAGTATTAATAGGGAGTCATGCTTGTTAGGCTTATTTGATAATTCTTGTATATTTTTCTGTTCATATTCAGCCATTTTCGTGTTGTAAACATTGAGTTTGAGCCTATGAGGTGAGTGCTCAGGTGGCGTTAAATGTGACTCATTAATCCGAGTAAGTAATCATGAGGTCTTCATGCCTCACATTCTGTTGTCAATGTTGTGAAACTTCGAAACGAGGTGGTGGTTAATATGAGATTAATTAATAATGATGGAATTAATTATGAACCGCTTTTAAGACCAGAGATGTGGTGATGAGCATACATATGATGTGCTTCATGTCCTGATATCATTATGATAATGCAATGCTGAGATTAATGTTATATATATATACCTTCTGGTATTTTGTTGGGTTGCGGATGTATTGTAGGAGTTATTTTGGTATTACTCAGGCAGGTGGTTAGGCCTAATTACAGGGGAGACTCTACCGAAATTTCTGAAAATTTGGGAGTTAGAAAAAAATTCGGGAGATTGATATGTTAGAAAGAAGAGATAAATTATGTTATGTGTTTGAGGGCGAATGATCCTAAGCGGGGAAAAATGTTACACCCTAGAAAAATTTTGAATTACTTCCAAACTATCAAGAAAGCTGATGTGTGCGTAAGCACGAGTTGTTATAGGCGGTTGAGACTAAAATCATGTGTTGTTGTGAAAATCAAGCCTTTGGAAAAGGTTTAGTGTAAGAAATTAGTCTTAAAGTTTACAAATATTGAAAACAAAAGAAATAATCTCAAATAAGATGGTGTTGTCGGGCTTATCTCAAATTCGGTAGCGTGGAATCAACTGTGAGTATACGTGTAAAAGTAAAATCATCAATTTGGTAACCTCAGAATAATTCTTAGAACGTTCGAGGACGAACGTTTGTTTAAGAGGTGGAGAATGTAATGACCCGACTTTTCGTTTTAAGAATTAACGCCCCGTTCAGTGGTTTAAGGTCTCGAACAGTTTCGCAATATATATTATGACATGCGGGTGTGGTCGAGTTTGATTTACTGAAGATTCGGAATTTAATTAAAAGAACACTTCTTATTTAGAAGTTCAAATGGAAAGAGTTGACCGGAGAGTTAACTTTTGAGCAAACGACCCCGGAATAGAATTTCGAGGATGGCAATAGCTTCGTATGATGATTTCGGACTTAGGCGTATGTTCGAATTTGGATTTGGAAGTCCGTAGGACAATTCGACACATTTTGGCAAAAGTTAAAAAATATAAGATTTTGAAAAAGTCCGATCGAAGGGTGAATTTTTGATAACGAGGTCAGATTTCGATTCCGAAAATGGGAATAGCTCCATTAAGTCAATTATGACTTATGTGCAAAATTTGAAGTCATTCCGGATTGATTTGGTACGTTTCGGCGCAAAATATAGAAGTTGGAAGATTTGAAAACTTATAATTCGATTCGATGCGCGATTCGTAATTTCGGCGTTGTTTGACATGATTTGAAGCCTCGACTAAGTTCGTATTGTATTTTGGGACGTGTTGGTATATTTGGTTGAGGTTGCGAGGGCGTCGGGTGGATTTCGGAAGGTTAACGGATCAATTCGCACTTGAAGAAAAGCTGCTGGAATTTCTGGGAAGCAGCTATTTTGTTTCGCAGGTGCGTGAATAGTAATGCAGGTGCGAAACTGGGCAGCAATATAAGGACCAAAAATCAGTCACTTTGTCATTTTCGATTGAGATTTTGGAGCTCAGTTTTTGGGCGATTTTGGAGGAGTTCTTCACGACTTTGACTTGGGTAAGTGTTCTATATCCTAAAGTGTTTGTATTTCATGAATCCATGATTATTCATCATTTAATTCGGATTTAAATGGAGGAAATCAAGATTTTTGCAAAATCTTCCAAAAACGAAAAATTTAAGATTTGGAAGTCGAGTTGTTATTGGAATTCGATAAAATTGGTATAGTTGAACTCGTATCGGAATGGGTGTTCAGATTTCGTAAAACTTATGTCGGGTTCCGAGAAGCGGACCCCGCGTTGACTTTTGTTTACTTTTTGGAATAAAATTTTAAGTCGACGTATTATTATCCGGAATTATTTTCGATGAATTTTAATGAAGTTATGCAATTAATTTGGATAGATTTGAGCGGTCCGGAGGTCAATTCAAGCAAGAAGGCGATTTTGGAATATCGGCATAACTTCAAAAAGGTAAGTGTCTTGCTTAACCTCGAGTGGGGGAATTATCCCTTAGGCATCGAGTCTTATATGCCATTTGTGAAATGTGAAAAGCCGTGTACGCGAGGTGACGAGCACGTACTCGGCTTCTATGTGTAAATTTTATTGAGTTAAAGTCTTGAGCATATTGTGTGGTAAATTGGGTAATTGTTGGTATATATTTAATCATCTATTTGTCGTGCCTAAATCCTTGTTGTTGTTGAATCTGTTGTTATATGACAATTTGATGTGATTGTTACTTAATTATTTATGTAATTCCGTGAATTTGGTGGTTTGATAATTATTGAAATTTAATTTCATTATGGATTTTCCCTCTGCAAATAATTAATTAAATGAGCTTAAAAAGAGGTTTATATAATTATTGAAAATTTGAATTTAATGAAGATTTTGTTTTCTGTTAAGTAATTTCTATCTCTATTGATTGTTTTTGGGTATCGTACACATTGTGTGGAGGTTTTGGCTATTTGTTGTGAAATTAATTGATTTGGTTGTAGCTTTGGAATTTGGTTGTGGCCATTGGGTAAATTGTGATATGAATTGATTTTGTTATGTTGCCGTGATAATTTTTCGTGTAAATTATTGTGTTGTGTTAATTATTATTTTGAGGATATAATGGTGGCATTTCACCGTTGATATTATGTGGGTATAAGGGTGGCATTTCCCTGTGGTTGTGTTTGTTGGAATATGGTCTGGGCGGAGCGATAAGGGTGGCTATTGATATTGTTTGTGCGGAGCGATAAGGGTGGCAATAGAAGCGATAAGGGTGAAAATTATGAGGAACGATATGTGACGATGTGGAGTTATGGTGTTGGTGATTTTCATATGATGTTGTGATTTTCTTGTATTTATTTTTATGCTTTGTGCAATTTGTCTTGTTGTTGGTAAATTGATAATAATCTGATTTATGTTGAAATTGGGAGCATGTGGCTATTGCCAGGCGGATTATAAAATGAAATGTGGGCACGAGGTGCCGTGAGTAAATAATGAGGATATTGGCGCGTGAATTGTCCGTGCAGTTGTGATATGAAATATGGGCACGAGGTGCTGTGATTAAATGATAATGATATTTGGCACGTGAATTGTCCGTGCAATTGTGATATGAAATGAGGGCACGAGGTGCCGAGGAAATAATATGATTTGATTATGGGACCGTGGAAATATGAAAAATGGGCTGAGACCCGTGTTTACGAAAAATATGAAAATGGGCTGAGACCCGTATTTTTATGACTATGAAATGAGGTGTCACATGGTGACCTTTTTAATTGAAAGAATTATGTTCAAAATATTTATTTGGAAGGATTTTTATTCAAAAAGAATTATATGAAAAAATTATAATTGAAATATATTTATTTGAGGAAATTATATTAGAAGAGATTTATTGAAAGAATTTTATATTCGAAAGATGTTTATTTGAGGAAATTATATTTGAAAAAGAGTTTTATTTGTAAGAATTATGTGTGAAAGATATTTAATTGAAGAACTTGATTTAATTGAGTGTAATCGTATTTATCAATTGTTGAGCGATATTAATGGTGATTTTATTGTCTTACTGTGCACATCACTGGTTGTTTTATGTTGCCCTTATTGTTATTTGTTTCCTATTATTTTGTATACTATATTTCACATGTTATTAGACTAGTGAGTGTATTGACTGTACCTCGTCTCTACTCCACTGAGGTTAGTCTTGATACTTACTAGGTACCGACTGTGGTGTACTCATACTACACTTCTGCACATTTTTGTGTAGAGCCAGGTATTGGAGGTATCGGACTCTGACAGATCCTAAAACCGTTGCAACAAGTAGGTCTATGGCGACGATCCTATTGCCGTTGCAACATTGGCAATGGTTCAGCAATCGTTACAAGAAACCATTGCAATAGAGCTATTGGCACGCGATCTGAAGGAGCTCGCCGAGCCGTGCAATACGTCTATGAAGGTCTTATCTCATGTATTATTTCTAATTACATCACATCATCGTAGTAGTTTATTCACATTAATTATTTTTCATATAAAAGGAATCAAGACCTCATAGCACCTTAGAGTAGCTAATGTGTCACTAATAAATCATTTTAAATGACTTCATTTAGAGGACCAAATTGATATTCTCATGACTCAAATAAAATCAGTTATGCCATATTTGAACAAATGTAAGGCAAAAATATTAAGATCTCACAACATTATGAACAGCTACCCATACAATATCATCATCAACAAATATTTTAAGAAAGTAACATTTTAATTAAAAGATGGGTAAATGTTATTAAAGAAGTAGAATATATCCAGTTGATATAGCACTTATAAGATGAGAAACATAAGCAAGGTAGATGATTTTTCTTCTTTATATCTGTCTATTATAAGACAACTTAATATCATTTCCAGTTTTCCACTAGATTAACTTAACATTAAAAAAATCACCAGTTTAAAGACTAATGGAAACGAAGGTACAATATGAGCTTTTCCGTCATTTCAAAAAAAAAATATTCACAGAAACTTAAGAGAGTCACTTTCTTCGATTTTATATGTATCAACTGAGCAGATAAAATGCAAACAAATTGCACTCACTTTTTTCGATCTTATATGTATCATATCTTGAGCATATTAATTATATTCTCGATAATAAGCATGAAAAAATAAAAACTTAGGAGGTATAGTCCAATTATGCGTACCTGATACTTAAATATTATGTACCTCAAAAACATGTCAAGTGGAAGAGATTACCGCCTTTAGAGTCCACTAGAGAAGTTTTCTGAAACCACGAATGCATCAGCGACACCAATAATAATAATAATAATAATAATAATAATAATAATAATAATATTCATTTGTTTGTCATCTATTACTCTCAAAATTCCAGAATTACTGAAAAAGTTAGTTTATTTGTATTTCATCCGTGTTTGCAAGTTTGAATATCAGGTAGTGAAATTATTAGATTTGATATTCTCCATAAGAACAGTGTAAGAAATATCCTTAAGACTGTTGGAAAAATTTAGTTATGGAGAATAAGAATTAGCTTGAGACGTGTCAAGGACATTGTCCTTAAGGATATTTCTCTCACACAGTGATAAATAAAATTAGGCGTATCCCCCAAGATTCAACAAGCTCTTTCAGTTATTAAACTGGGAACAGAACAAGCAGAAAATTCAATAAAGAAACCCAGCATATTGGAAGAAAAGATGATTTAGAAAGTGTATTAGAAAGTGTCTTTAGCTCTCCAAATACCATATTTATATAGGCGTTGCTCCAACGGCTAGTAATGGCTAGTTTGACTCTATTAATTGTAAAATAACTTACTAAATAATAAGTAAATATAAATAATATTTCAAAGAGAAAAGATTTTTCAAGTCAAGATGAACATTACCTTTTGAGATATCACTAATTTTCCAACACAAGTTGTGCCAGATCGTCCTCAGGCGAATGTTTGGTTGTGTTAGAGACACGTCTTTACCAAATTGGAAGCCACCTCTCAGGTCAGCATTGCATAATGATCTAATGCAATTACTCATAATTTCATTCGTCGCTGCAGGAGCCTGAGGATGAAAATCAGTTTATGCTATAGAACTCAAGCATATTTCAGAATTGGAAAGCCATGTGTAGCTGCTACTATAGAAACCATGTGCAATTCTATTATTGTAGACTATGACGTTTGCAACGATAGAGATTCTAAAGAAGCAAACTAAGACAAAGTGAAGAAGTATGAGATGCTTCCTTAAATATCAGTACAGGATTTTGCACGTAATATTTCTTGATCTGCAACCGAGGACCTTATTGTAGCATATAATTCATTTGAGATTTTGATGTCATACTGCTTCTTGCTCTGTTAGACCTTTCAATTACAACAGGAATATTCCTCAGGCAAGAATGATCTGTTGAAGGCGCAGGGTAAATCTGCAGTGGCCCTGGTTTCTCATTATTTAAAAATGTTGATTGGTTTTGGCTGGAAGATGTCAAAGGAGCTTTTATCTTTGCATCAACCCATGTCAGAGGTGTAGGAGGTGCGGTTATAGAATTGGCATCTGTGGTTATAGGAAGCTACTGAAGAAGGAATAGCAAGAAACTAGAAAAGCAAAAGGTAGAAAGCTCAAAAAACTGATTAGCTTTAGGTTTGGCTACACTTCTGCTCAGCGCGCTGCACTTCAATTATCACAAATTAACCAAACACCAACTTGATATATTTTGCATGATTGATCAACGGGGCATACTTTGTATGTTTTTCTTTTTCTGTTTTTTCTCTTTTTCGTTTTTTCTTGACTTTCCTGTTACAGCCCGTGGAGGGAGTGAGGTAAAGGACAAGAAAGAAAGGGGGAAAAAAGATAACTCTGTTATGAAATATAGCTCAAAGTAACAATATAGAACAAGGAAAAACAAGCTAAGAGATATAGAGAGAAAGAGCGGAGAAATTGTTATTTTTTTTTCAATTGTGTTATCTTTCCTATCTATTACAAGGCTTTTATATAGGTATGAAAAGTGAAGAATCACTATTGTAAAATAGCGAGTGGAATGGCCACTATTGAGAGAAATGGCCACTATTGAGTGGAATGATCACTACATAAATATGTCATTGAATATGCCATTAAGCATTTGAGAGGAAGATCATGGGGGAGGTTATGGAGATAATGGAGAAGAGTAGTGAGCATTACTCCTTTGGTGATTATGGAGATCCACCATAATTCAAGATTTTATAACACTCCCCCTTAGATGTCCATAGATAATGTGTCTTGCTAAAACCTTGCTAGGAAAAAATCTTATGGGAAAAAAATTCTAGTGAAGGAAAAAGAGTACACATATCATGTAATACGCATTGCTTGTTGCCTCATTAAAAACCTTGCCAGAAAAACTCAGTGGGATAAAACTGTAGCTATGGGAAAAAGAGTACAACGCGTATTTGCCTCCCCCTGATGAAAACATCAATTTATTTCACCGAGATGATGTGTTCCGATCCTGTATACCAACTTCTCAAATGTTGAGATTGACCATGCTTCGTTGAATAGAATCACCAAATTATCAAACGAACAAATTTATTGAACATATATTTCACCATTCGGTGAAAATTGTGTCTGATAAAGAACTTTGATGAAATATATGATTTATTATGTCTCCTTCAATATACCTTCTTTCAATTGAGATAAGAAAACATCATCGCATTCACTATTATTGGAGTTTTCTCTTCAAAGAAAAGCCACACATCGGTTCTGTGTTGAGTGACTTGATTTATCAGTTGCTAGTATATTGACATGACTTGAATAAGTATCAATAATTGATTGCCTTATGAAATAATAATATGGTAGTACCCTCACATACAAATAGATTGTTTGAAGAACGGACTTCAGAAAATGCCTGCATTTGCATAACCCATAAAACTTTGGCAATATTTGTTAGAATAAACAAATCTATATTAAGGATTCTTTTTGCAATATAATCCCAATAGTATTCCAATATCTTCATATAGGAATAAAACTATATCTTGCTAGTATATTGTTATACTCATAGTTCTAGCAAGATACATTAGTGCACCAATTGCACTACACACAAAAACAAATCATGTACGCTATGATCGCTCTAATTCATATAAGAATTTTCTGAAGCTTTATTTAATAAATTTCTTGGGAACCTTAATATGCTTCAGAACAATTTAGATCCTTCAATGATTTCCATTATACGCATATCAAGTTTTTCATGTATTGCCTGATTCAAACCTGAAATGACTACATCCACTATAGGAGAACATGTCTTTATATAATCAATGCCAGGATATTTACAAATCTTCTTGTGACACAAGTCGTCTTTATGTCTATCGACTTGAATTTTTTTTCCGCACAAGAACATATTTATACCTCTACTGGCTTTATATTTTCAGGTGTTGGATCCGACTTCACATTTTTCAGGCGAAGTCAATTTTCATTGCGTATTTTTCATTTGGCCAATCATTTATCTGTCCAAATTTCATGACAGATTTGAGCTCAAGATCCTCGTCAATATTAATAATATTAAACTCTACATTATATCAATAATACCGTTGACGATCATTTTATATTGATTCCATCGTTACCCAAATAAGACATAACTTATTCAGATCTGTTTATCTCATTACATTCAGGTATCTGAGCCTCTCCCATGAGGTCTTATAAAGTATTATGTTGTGGTGCTCTTATAGAGCACTAGCCTTCTTAGTATAACTATCTTTATCATTTGTTCCTTTCCTTCTTCAAGGAGTTTTATCTTTGGAACCGATTAGTCTGTTACGCTTCTTGCGTGCCATAGACTCTGTCCCCCATGGACTTTATTCTATTTGGAGCATTAGCACATTTAGCTTTGGGTCAGCAAATAGGTCTGGCAATAATTTACAAATGAATTATCACTTGAACTTCAAGTTCATATTTTCTTGTACGAGGATCTATATATATTCATAATAATTCATTCCACGTATCACTTTCTCAGTTGCCCATTTTCTCCCCCTAATGTTGGGATCACCAACACATTTCTCAACCTTCTTTGGGTACCCATCTTTGTGCATTGTGGTGCATAATTAAATCATATAGCACATCCATATTTCTAGATAGAAATTATTTGGTTCCTCACCCTGAACAGATTGTGATAGGGAGAAATTTTCATAACTTGGCTAGATGCGTACAAGTGTTGTTATGTATTAAATAATACATCTCATACCAAATTTTATTTTGGGAGTTTTGTTCTCATAACCAATGGTTTAGCTATAATTGGAGGCATACAATTTCTGCTAAACCAACTTAGATTTAAACCAGCATTATCAAGATAAATTACCATAATTTATATTTCGAAACTGTGCTCTAATAATTTGAGCAAGCAACCTTGCGAAAATCAAACTGCAAGTTGATAACAAATGCACATGTGACCATACAATAGATGCATCTATTAAAATTATATAATAGTAAAAGGTCCACATGGCAGGTGACTAGGCCCATATATTTATCTCCTTTTATTCGTTCTAGAAATCAAGGGATTCAATCCCAACCTTAACTGGTATATCGTGAATAAGCAGCACAAGATAATTCTTGAAGAATCTTCTATTTCTTCAATATATGCCAATGTAATTCTCCAATATACGTAAATTCTCAGTTAATTTTCGCATCACAATTGAACTGGGATGGCCAACCGGCCATGTCAACTAATATTTGTTTCAGTAAACATCTAGTTTACTTGTGGTATATGATTTCATCATCATGCTTTTACTTGTGTAGTACAAATAAAAGAAAAATCGGGTGACCTTTTATATTTACCCGGTATGATTAAAGTAATATGAAGATAATCAATCTTTCTTTCATTTATAGTCTCAATATGCCAACCACTTTGACTATTATATTTGAAACTCAAAAAGTTTCTTTTGAGACTTACTACACTATTAATATCATGAACAATTTCACTCATACGAGTAGTAATAAATTATCTCTTTCAGAGCTTTTAATTGATTTTGTACTGCAAGATCTTTTGTTACACCATCCATATGTTGAATGTCTTCTTCACGGATAAAATCATATCATAATGATTGTCATGGTCAAAATCATCATAAGAAAAATCATTTATTGCTTTAATTTTACCTTTAATAACCTTTTATAAGACATGGAAAAATATTTTCGGCATACCACATGTACGCGACCAATAACATATTCATGTAACCACACAGTAATGTTCATTATCTTTCTTTCTCTGAAACCTCCCGTAGAGGTGAGTTGTAATATTTATTCAACCATGTATAAATACATTCTTATGCATAATTTGTATCACATACATATTTTCACATTCCCTTTCAGGAATGGATTTGCATTTATAATGCTTATCACAAGTCACATTTTCAAGGAATGGACTATAATCATCTGAACGTGCCTTTTATTTACAGATCATATTGATACATATTTCCTTCACATTTGAAGGATTATTTTGAGAACCATTATTGTTCTCCTTTTTACAATGACCATAATGATGACTATTATTATTTTGGTCTTTGGTACACCCACATTCATTCGTCAATCATTTGTATGCACCGCTACCACATTCACTTCAAGAATGGAGCAGATTAAGTGGGACGTGCTTCATACCTTTTTATGAAAAATATATTATTTTTCTTTAGTCATCATTATATCATCAATATGGTATATTGGGACTCAAACCCAATGCATTACCAATATAAAGGCATGTTAGGCCATAATGAATTGGGACTCAAACCCAACTCTTATTATTATGGAGCATCGGGACTTGAATCTGATATCTTATCCTCAATCAATATCATAATCTGTCAAAGTAAACTGGGACCATAAAATATTACCATTCATGATTATATGTATAAATGAATTAAGTTTCAACAATACATATAGAATATAATAACTCTTATGGTCAGAATATTTGTTGTAAATTCTATTGGAGTTCAAATATAAAGAATATTTTTAAATGTATGTATCGGGGTGATGTTCTTTTGATACACAATTTTAATTGAAAATAGATTCTGGGGGTAAGTTGTACTTATAATTTTAAAATCATGTAAACATAGAGTTGTAATACACCTTCAATTATAGTAGTAATTTTGATTCACACTACCTCTCCAATTTGGTAATCATTTTAATACCATGCTCATCCTTATAAATGTAAGTTTAACTCAACATCGAACAAACAGAACTAAATCTCATGCATCAAGAATCAAAATATGTAGGAAGGGAAAGACCAAACATACTGCTATAGTTCGATGCTAAGCCATACTTTTTTTTAATTATTAGTTTTATGTACTATTAATAAATATTATGATCTCAAAGATGCCATATATTTCTGCATAACATGCACAAACTCATAAAAACACCACTATAATGAATGAAAGCAAAGAAATCTTAGGTATGGTCGTACTTGATTTAATAAATTTATTTCTCTGCAAAATTATAATTATATTATCGTGTAATATAAAATATATTAACCCTTAATCACAAAATAATTTAATATTAGAATGCATAGTGAAATTCACTCCCTGGACAATAGAGATCTCGTACATCTCAACTTCTTAAATTTTCACTTTGGGTTTGGTTTAGGCAACAATTATGTTCCTTACCGATAATTAGGACTAAAACTCTACGAAAAGGAACTTCATATTAGATCTAACTTCTTAGGATTAAAAAACATAAAAGTAGATATTTGTGTAGTGGTATGAATGTATAAACCCTTACCAGTATGAAGAAAAATTAGAATAAAGTTGCCTTGCCACCAAATTGGTATTCGCCAACGCCATGGAAGTTAAAGAGCACCTACCACATAATCTTGATAGAAGATTATGAAATGAGTCATTCGTGTTGATAACGTGTTATGAAATATAGCTCAAAGTAACAATATAGAACAAGGAAAAACAAGCTAAGAGATATAGAGAGAAAGAGAGGAGAGATTCTTATTTTTTCTTCAATTGTGTTATCATTCCTATCTATTACAAGGCATTTATATAGGCATGAAAAGTGAAGAAGTACTATTGTAAAATAGTGAGTGGAATGGCCACTATTTATTGGAACGGCCACTATTGAGAGAAATGGCCACTATTGAGTTGAATGGTCACTACATAAATATGTCATTAAGCATTTGAGAGAAAAATCATGGAGAAGATCATGGGGGAGGTTATGAAGATAATGGAGAAGATTAGTGAGCATTACTCCTTTGGTGGTTATGGACATCCACCATAATTCAAGATTTTATAACAAGCTCCCATTATTGGTTTTGTTACTATTAATATGCATTAATAATTGGATTGTGTTTCTTCATTAAATTGATAATTTCTTTCCAAATATTAAATAATTAAAGGTTATCATTGTTTCTAAACTATGCCTTTTGTCTTGGAATATCAACTGCTCTATCTTCCTATTTTATGCCTTTTTCGTTTTACTTTTTGATTTGGTTTCTTAGTGGATGCCATTTTACATTAAACTCTACGCCTAATTATTAAATTATAACTACTAGTATAGGGGTAAAATCGGTTCACATTAAATACTCGAATGTCAGAATGACACGTGAAATCGTGGATAGATGAAAGATGAAGCAAGTCGAAACCAAGACCGAGGACAACGGCTTCGGTTAGCATCGGTTGGCCCCGAAGGGAACATTATCAACGAGAGCAAATAGATATTTGCCACTAGATGACATTCAATGAAGAATATTCCTCAATATTAAATACACATCCGTTACAGAGAATTTTGGCATTCATGACCTGCCGTTATATATTCATCAATGGCCCCCATTATTATCATTTAAGAGGGGCTTGATCCTAGGACTTTGTTCCCTAGGTATAGCTATAAATAGTGATTTCAACAACCATTGTAACAAACGAAAATTCTGACAAACTTATGCTACACATTATTCCAAGCTAAATAATACTTTATTTTTTGTCTAACGATATTCTTATTGCTGTCTTCAGAATCTTTGCTCCCGGAACCAAGCTGTCTGCTATTTTGTCTCGATTTTAACACTAAGTCTTGTATTTTATTTACTTTATTTGTCATTTTATGGAAAAATAGTTTGGCGCCCACCGTGGGGCTTAAACAGTTACGTAATTGAGTTGATTCTTACATCTATTACTAATCTGTTTGATTCTTTATTTCTTAGCAAAAATTGTAAAAGATGGCAGCTAACGATGGCAACATCGCACGCAATGTTGAGGCACAATAAAATCTGCCTCAACATGAGGATTCGATAAGAGACACCGCAATGAGGAGGACATAGCCACGCCATTTCATGGGGGGCGACATTCACGACACGTACGTTAGGCGACTCCTGATGATGTCGAAGACGAGCATGTTGCGGAAACGGTGAGGATCTTGAGAGAACAACAAAAGGCCATCATGGGCCAACTCTCACGGCAAGACCAGGCCATGACAGAATTAAGGCAAGCATTGTCGGGTGCTTCCAACAACGCGAATAAAAGAGGTCAAGTTCCTCTCGGGACTCCCGGTAATTAAACAGCGTAAAGGGTTGATAACAATACCCCGAGGGTGAGGCCGGCTTTGATGGGGCCGAAGGGATCGGCAGCGGATCTGGTAACAACAACAGTAATGATCCTTTCAAAATCGAGCTCATGCGGTTTATGAGGGAAATAAACGCCCGAATGGATCAAATTCCAGGCACGCCACCAGTGCTAAAGGGCCCGGACTCAAAGAAATATACCCAGTTGCCGTTCAAACCAAGCTCAGTACCCAAGTTCATTCCGAAGCGGTTCAAAATGTCAGATGTACCAAAATATGATAGGACGTTAGACCCTCAAGAGCACATCATCACCTATACAACGGCAGTGAAAGGGAATGACTTGGCTCCACATGAGATTGAGCCAGTCTTACTGAAGAAATTCTGAGAAACCCTCATAAAGGGGGCCCTGACATGTTACTCACTCTTACCCGAATACTTAATAGATTCCTTTGAGATGCCCGAAGACTCTTTTATAAAGGCACATGTTGGGGCCAGGAAAGTACAAGCCCGAAAGGCAGACATATTTAGAATTGCACAAGGAGAGTCTGAATTGTTGCGTGAGATCGTGACCAGGTTTCAGAAAGAAAGGATGTTGTTATCGGTCATGCCAGATGAATGGGCAGCTGAGGCATTTACTAAGGGGCTGAACCCGAGGAGCTCCGATGCTTCCCAGAAATAGAAAGAAAGCCTGCTTGAGTTCCAAGAAACTATATGGGCGGATGTCCATAACCGTTACGAGTCAAAGATAAGAATAAAAGATGATCAGCTCGGGTTACCGGCACCAACTAAGGGTGGGAATCGAGAAAAGAACAAGGATAAATCAAAGGTTGATTTTGATGCAGATCGGCTGTCACGACCCAATTTCACCTATAGATCGTGATGGCGCCCAACAGTATAGCTAGGCAAGCCAACTAATGAGTCAATCATACATTGGTTAAACTTTTATTCCAAGAAAATAATAAAATACCAACTTTACCAATGTGTGTGCCAAGACCCGGTGTCACAAGTGCATGAGCATCTAGTAGATTATATAAAA
>AWOL01S0004921.1:101359-122555 GCA_000715115.1 Nicotiana otophora | reverse complement strand
GGGGGGGGGGGGGGAGGGGGGTAAATGGCTATTTTTTAAATAGCCAACGTCTATTTTTTTAAAGCTAACAACTCTTTTTTTAAATAGCCAAACGACTAGTTTTTTTAAAAAGATTTTACCATTGGGCCCGTTTGTCCCGCCAAGGGACCAGTCTGGTCCTGGTCCCTTGGCGGGCCAAACGGTCCCGATCCTAATGGTTCCTACTCATAAATCGGCCCATGAAATCGGCCCAAGCCCACCTCTAGCGGTTCTACCGGTCCCAGCCCACTTAGCCCGCGGTTCCGGACCCGGACCGGCCCATATGCCACCCTTACCTCCAACCAAATCATATAACATGTAGTTCAAGGATTTATACCCTCAGAATAAAGTTTAGAAGTGTTACTTACCTCAAACTGTGCAAATTCTTTATTTCAATAAACCCTTTCCTCGCGATTCGACCTTCGAACACCTCAAATCTAGTCACGAATAATTTGATACAGTCAACACAAATTATAGAAATTAATTTCATATGAAAATACTAAATTTTCCAACAACAATCTGAAACTCAACTCAAAAATCATCAGTGACGCACACGTCTCGGAACCCGACAAAAGTTACAAAATATGAACGTCCATTCAACCACGAGTCCAACCATACCAAAATTAGTCAAATCCAATCACAACTCGACCTTCAAATCCTCAAATTATAGCTTATGAAGTTTCCTAAATTTCCATCTCAAAATACTAATTAAAGGATGAAAACAATGATATATTCATGTATATTAACCAAATTCGAGTAATAATCACTTACCCCGATAAATTTCTTGAAAAACCCACGAAAACTCGCCACAAACCGAGATCTCTAGGTCTAAAAATGAAAAATGAGATGAAACCCTCGTTTATATGGTACCAATCCGATCTCCCAATGTGCTGACCACACATGTTTTATGTGGTCCGCACATTCCATGTTTCGCGGCCGCAATCCAAATTTTGCGGTCGCACTTCCGTAATGACTGCACTATGAGGCTTCAGTAAATTAGCCATAACTTTTGGTATAAATATCCAAATGATGAACGGTTTATCTTTCTGAAAACTCGACTCACAGATCTAAAACTTTTGTTTTTGATTCATCTCCAAATTCCTTGTAGATTAAAAGATATAAGCTTCCGAAGTGAGACCATCAAACCTGCAGATTCTCTTTTCTGCGGCCGCAAGAGGATTTATGTGGTCCGCATCTTTCCTCTACGTCTGCACATGAGGCTTTGCCTTAACACTCCTAAATGTGACCTCCGCACTCCAACTATTTTCAGAACATCATCAGAGTGCCGAAATGCCCAAACTCGTTCAAAACTCACCCCGAAACACACCCGAACCACTCGGGACCCTATCCGAATATACCAACAAGCCCTGTAACATAACACGGACCTACTCGAGGCCTCAAATCTTGTCAAATAACATAAATTCAACAAATCGCAACACAATTCAAGTCCAATGAAAACTACGAAATTCCAACTTTTACATTCGATGCCGAAACCTATCAAATCAAGTCTGATTGACCTCGAATTTTGCACACAAGTCAGAAATGACATAATATACCTATGAAAAGTTTTAGAACTGGATTCCAAACCTGATATCATTAAAGTCAACTCCGGTCAAACTTCCAAACTTCCTATTTCCAATTTTTGCCATTTCAAGCCAAAATCAACTACGAACTTCCAAATAATTATCCGGACACACTCCTAAGTCTAAAATCACCATACGGAGCTATTGGAATCATCAAAACTCTATTCCCTAGTTGTTCACACATAATTCAATATCCGGTCAACTATTTCAACTTAAGCTTTAAATTTTGGAACTAAGTGTTCCAATTCATTCCGAAACTTTCCCGACAAATCACGTAATCACAATTAAGTATAAAATAATCAGTAAATGGGAAAACGGAGCTGTAATACTCAAAACGATCAGCCGAGTCGTTACAAATTATTAGGATTTCATAAGAGAGAGACCTAATGTTTAATATGAAGTTTAAGTAACATTCAATTCAAAAGCATATTTACATAAGCCGAAAAATTTATAAATTTGCTTAAGTATATAAAGCTGCCAATACATGTGGCTAACTTATACAACTTGTTTCTACGGAGCTAGTCATACAGTCCCTGGTCCTGACTCGAGATCTTTCATAGCAACTGAACTTTAAAAGTTCAAGAAGCAATTGCCAGTTCTAGTAGTCCACGGTCCCATTTGACACTTTTAGTGTTCTATTATTCAATAGCTCCCCCCAGAGTTCAAATGCAACGTATGAGAATTCGAACACTGGAGTTCTTATTGCTATCAACGATCCTTCTTCGGAGTACATTTTACATTGATGCCTCGTTAGAAATCTTGCTAGAAAAATCCATTTGGGACAAAAATTAGACGAAGAAAAAAAAAGTGCAGCGCATACTTTCATCAAGATATTCAACAGTAATACCTTTGAGGTGAGTTATGTTCCAGTTGATTGATAATTTTACTCCATCTTGATTTTTTAGTTGATATGACCCTTTACCGATTATAGCTAAAATCCGACAGGGTCCTTCCCGGGCTGGTCCCAACTTTTCAGTATTGACTTCCGGGGTATTATGAGTTACCTTTCATAAAATCAAGTCTCCAATTTCAAAATAACGAATATTTGCTCTGTGATTATAGTATCATTATATCCTTTGCATTTTTGCCATCATTCTTACATAAAGCTAAGTTTCGATGCTCCTCAAGCAAGTCCAACTTAACTAACATTGCTTCATCATTCTCTTACTCGTTTGCTCAGGAATACATCATGGTTGTTCCCCAATCTCTACCGGAATCTAAGCTTTTGCACTATACACAAGGAAAAAAGGCATTTTCCTGTGCTTGACTTTGTCATTATTCGATGTGCCCACAATACTCCCGGTAGCTCTTTTGCCATTTGCCTATAGAATCCTATAATTTCTTTTTGAGGTTTTGCATTATACCTTGTTAGTTGACTTTGCATGACCGTTAGCACTTGGGTGGTATGGGAAGGATGTGATCCTTTTAATCTTCAATCCCTCTAGGAATCATGTAATTTTGGAACCCTTATAAATTGTGGCCCATTTTCACATGCAATTTCTTTTGGTACTCCAAACCAACAAATGATATGATCCCAAATGGAATCAATCACTTATTGATCTCCAATCTTCTTGAAAGCACTTACTTAAACCCACTTAGTGAAATAATCAGTCAAAACTAAAAAGAAATTTACCTACTCGGGCCCTTGAGGCAAATGACCGACTATATCCATCCCCTATTTCATGAATGACCACAGTGACACTGCTTAATGCAAAAGCTCTGCCGGTTGATGCACCAATTGAGCATGACGTTGGCACTTATCACATTGTTGTACAAACGCCTTTGTATCTTGTTCCATATGGGGCCAATAGTAATCGACCCTCATTAATTTGAGCACCAATGAATCCACACCAGAGTGATTTCTACAAACCACTTCGTGAACTTCTCCCATCACATGATTAGCCTTTGATGTTCCTAAACACCGAGCCAACGGACCCTGGAAAGACCTTCGGTATAATTGTCCATCTACGAGACAATACTGGGCAGCTTTTGTTCGTAATGCTCGGGAGGCTTTAGAATCTTCATGCAGTTTTTCATGAAGAATATTCTAAAATGAAAGGCTTTAGAATATTCTATAAACTCATTTGTCCAATCCCAGATTAGGTTGGTTAAGTTAACTTAGCAATAGCCATCCACGTCTAGGACTGAATGCAACAGCTGGACAACTATACCATAATCAACTCCTTTCATTTTTGCGGATGAACCTAAATTGGCCAACACGTCTGCCTCCACATTTTCTTCTATTGGAATATGAATCACTAACCACTCCTTGAACTGGGAAAATCAAACTTGAACTTTATTCAAGTACTATTACATGCGCCCTCCTTTGGCATCAAAGATTCTATATATCTAATTTACCACTAGCTGGGAGTCGCACTTTGCTTCAATCACCTTGGGCCCTAGTCCTCGGGTTAATTTAAGTCCTGCAATCATAGCCTTATACTCGGTTTCATTGTTAGTCAATGAAACGGTTATAATGGCATGTCTCAGGGTTTCTCTCGAAGGAGTGATTAGTACGATCCCAAGACCGGAACCCTTTACATTGGAGGCTCCATCCGTAAACAAGGTCTATACACCAGAGACAGTTCTAGATACCAGAACTGCTTCTTTAGCAGCTAAAGGCATCATTCCCAGACTAAAATCAGCCACAAAGTCGACCAAAACTTGTGACTTAATTGCAGTCCGAGATGTATATTTAATATCAAATTCACTAATTTCAACTGCCCATTTAGCCGGTCGACCTAATAATTAAGGTTTATGAAGGACGTTCCTCAAGGGAAAAGTTATCACAATAACTATTGGATGACATTGAAAGTAAGGTCTGAGCTTTCGAGAGGCGACTACGAGAGCTAGAGTCAACTTTTCCAAGTGCGGATAACGTGTTTTCGCACCCGATAATACTTTACTAACATAATATATAGGGAATTACGTACCTTCTTCCTCCCGGACTAGGGCTGCACTTATCGCAACCTCATACCGCTAAATAAATTAATAATTATTCCCCCTCATTCGGTTTAGACATTTACGGAGGACCGGATAAATACCTTTTCAAGTCTTTCAATGCTTACTGGCATTCTGGAGTCCACAAGAAGTCATTATTCTTCTTTAATAGTAAAAAGAAACAGTGACATTTCTCTGACGACCTCGATACGAATCTGCTAAGGGCCACCAATATGACGTTTAACCTTTGCACATCCTTAACACTTTTCAGTTGGTCAGGAATATCTTATATGGACTTAATCTTGTCGGGATTTACTTCAATTCCTCTTTGAGAACCCAAAAAGCCAAGAAATTTTCAGGACCCAACTCTAAAAGTGTATTTCTCCGGATTGAGCTTCATGTTGTACTTCCTCAAGATGTCGAATGTTTCTTGAAGGTGGGTCAAATGATTCCATGCAATGAAAGACTTAACCAGCATGTCGTCAATATAAACTTCCATGGTTTTGCCAATTTGATGGTCAAACATCTTATTAACGAGCCTTTATTAAGTGGATCAGATATTTTTAAGCCCAAAAGGCATCACATTATAGCAATATGTGCCAAATTTGTGATAAATGAGGTTTTTTCTTGATCCTCCGGGTGCATCCTAATTTTATTATACCCGGAGTATGCATAAAAAAACTCACCAACTCATGCCAGCAGTAGCATCGATCATTTGGTTGATGTTTGGCAATGAAAAAGAATCCTAGGCAAGCCATATTTGGATCTTTATAGTTTATACATATTCTATTCTTATTATTCTTTTTAGTAAAACTACTGCGTTAGCTAAACAATCGGGATAACTTACTTCATGAATTAAACCTATATTTAGTAACCTGGTTACCTCTTCTTTCACAAACTTGTACCTGACCTCAGTTATCGGCTGCTTCTTCTGCTTTATCAGAGGCAAATTAGGGTCCAAACTTAACTTGTGGACAACCACTTCTAGTGGAAAACCTGTCATGTCTGAATAAGACCACGAAAAATAATCAATGTTAGCTTTAAGAAATTCAATAATTCTAAGCTTGTGTTCGGGGCTCAACCCCCTTCCCAAGTAAACCTTCATTTTCGGGAAATCTACAAACAAAGCGATTTGTTCAAGCGCTTCTGCGGTTGACTTCGTTGCATCCACTTCTTTCGATACCTAGAACGATATGGACACCTGGTTTCGATGTTTCTTCTTCTCCATCGTCCTCTACCTGTAATAGAAGGGAAGTTGACACTGGTTCCTATAGTTGCTATTTGCAGATTTCTTCGGCCTTATTGCTAGATAAGGTGACTGTATTTATCTCCCTTTGCAACATGTTGATCACCCCTAATCTTCTTAATCTCATCCGGTGTAGGAAACTTCAGCAATTGATGATAAGTTGATGGCACAACCTTCATTTTGTGGATCCATGGCCTACCAAGAATCACATTATAGACCATATCGCCATCCACAACTTCGAACAAGGTGGATTTTGTTACCCTTTCGACATAGGTAGGCAACACGATCTCTCCTTTAGTTGTTACGCTTGTTAAGTTGAATCCATCCAGAAGCTTTGTCACCGTAAATATGTTTCTAGTTACATTTGCTTGTTCCAAAGCCCTCAATTGGATGATATTGGCCGAACTATCTGGACCAACCAACACACGTTTAATTTTAAAATATAAAACATTTAGAGATATTACCAGAGCATCATTGTGTGGTAAAATAAGGCCGTCCACATCTTCCTCCGTGAAGGTGATTTCATCATATTTCTATACTTCTCAGATTCTTTTTCCATACGTGATTAATATCTCCGTCTTCTTCGCGGCCGAAAACATCACCCCATTTACTTCACCCCCACCAAAAATTATGTTTATTGCTAAACGGGGTGACCTTGTAGTTGGTTTTGCCAGTTCCGTTGCATCTCGACTCCTCTCGTGATTGTTCTTAGCCCAGTTACTTAAAAATCCTCTTAGGTGACCATTTTTAATAGCATTTCAACCTCATTTCAACCTCTTCACAAAGATATCATCAGTTCCCAATCCTATGACCATGTGTTCCGTGAAATTCACACCACAAACTAGAATCCCTTTGACTGAGATCTGATCGAATTAGTTTCGGGAACCTTGCCTCCTTGATATTTCTCTTGGCGAAACCAGCTCTACCAAACTAATGTTGAAATTGTAATCCGATAACGGGGGATATAATGAATCATGAGACCTCGATGGTTCTTTATCCTTTAAAGTTCTACTACCCCGACCACAATCTGTCCTACTATCCGGTTCGTATCGTTTTGTTGACTGAAAACTTTTAGCTCCATGTCCATAAGATTTTTCATTTGAATAAGGATGGAAATGGTTCCTGGATGATCTCCAGTCTGCATCAGAATTATTTTTGAACTTTTTCTGATTCCGATCGTCATTATGACCATTGGATGAAATCGAAGAACTCAACTGATCATCTTCAATTCTAATCTTTGATTCATAACGATTATGGACATCAAACCATGTAGTTACCTGAAATTTCAATAGGCTCTCTTTCAATTTCCTCGAGGCATTGGAGCTTAAAGGATTGAGGCCTTTGGTGAAAGCCTTTGCTGCCTATTTATCCGGTACTGCTGACAACAACATCCTCTCCTTTTGGAACTGGATCACAAACTCTCGCAGCAACTCCGATTCTTCTTAAGCAATTATAAATATATTCGCTTTCCTAATTTGAACTTTCATTGCTCCAACATGAGCTTTGATAAAAGAATCTGCAAGCAATTCAAAAGAATCAATTGAATATCTAGTAAGAGTGATTACCAAGTTAGAGCTTCCTTTGTTAGGGTTTCGCCAAATTTCTTTAGAAATACATATTCGATCTCATGCAAAGCCAAATCATTTCCCTTTACAGCCATAGTGTAAGTTGTGATGTGCATCTGTGGATCCGAAGTTCCATCATATTTTAGAATATCCGGCATCTTAAACCTCTTTGGAATCAACTCAGGGGCCGCACTTAGTTTGAACGGAAACTGAATGTACTTCTTTGAATCCGGGCCCTTCAATACCGGAGGTGCCCCCAGGATCATATCCATCAGAGCGTAAAATTCTTTAGCGTTTTGATTTATTCGATTATTTGTTTACCTCATAAACCTCATGAGCTCGGGTTTAAGAGGATCATCTGTGTTGTTATCATTCCCGGATCCACTGCCTGCACCACCTGCTTGATTATCATTAGATCTGAACTCGTCCCTTGAAGCGATGTTATCGATTCTTTACGCTGTCTGATTTGCAGGCACAGTGGGAGGGACTCGAACTCCTCCATTGGAATTATTTGAGGCAACCGATAACACTTTCTGGAGCTCAGTCATTATCTGGTCTTGTCTTAAGAGATGATTCGTGATTTTTCTTTGCTGTGCTCTCAAAACTTTTATCGTCTTGACAACGGGCTCATCATCTATATCATCAGAGGTAGGACTCCTCGCACGCCGAGTATTTCGTTCTTCGCGGACCAGAGTCGTCTCATTTCCGTCAAATGCAGGTTTCACTAGTCGAATCATCATGTTGATCTCCACCACAGAAATTTTCCTCGTGCTCATTGAGTGAGTTTTTAACATCATTAGATACCATATCTGTTTTTGCTTTACTAAAGAACAACTTCAAAGTATATCAGTAAAAAATGAACAGATCAAAGTAATACCACAATTGTCTACGCCCCACAGTGGGCGCCAAACTGTTTACCTGAAAACGGTACAATTGAATTTGTAATGTGGTTTATAAATACGAGAATTAAATTGATCTACAAATATAAAGTAATAAAGAGCAAAAATAAATAAATAAAGGATAATTGAAGAAAATACGAGTTTGGGCCTTGAATTAAACTTCTTCAGAAGCAAAAATAATATCAAGAATAAAGAGCTTAATAAGATAATTTTAACAAAAAGTAATATTAGCCCTTTTTCCGTACTAGTGTTTTGTGTCCTTCCATGAGTATAGATTTCTCTATTTGTAGCTAAATTAGGTGGGATAAGAATTTCAAATCAAGTTCCTCTTTAAAGTGAATAAAGACCCTCTTGATAGCCGCATAACGGTTGAGTGTAAATACTAAGATTCTTTATAATTATTGCTCCTTTAATGCTGCTTTCTTCAACCAATATCTTATTTTAAAATTCTTCTCTCCTGTCTTGATGACATCAAGACTCATGCAATACCGACCACATGCTTAGATCCTGTGTGAGTTATTTGCTGACTCATCTCTTACGTGTCTTTATTGCCACGTGTTCACTTGACGAACATACACCTAACATTTGCTAATTTTACCCTATACAGATTCATATTGAATCCAAATAAGTATAAAAACATCCTGTATCATTTAATTTTCTACATCTTTCACTCTGTACTTAGTATCTGCTTATACTCATGTACTAATCTATAGTCGACTAATGGTAAACTAGTCAACTATCCAGAAAAAAAATTAAAAAGGCTAACAATTCCCCCTCCCTTGTACTTTCAATGTACAATATACAAACACCGAATGTTGGACATCCCACTCTTCAATATGAGCTTAGAAAGTGGAATAGCAAATCAAAATGTGTATTTTCGGCTCAATAATTTCAATGGTATGTTAATTAAAAAAAAATGCAACACGTCTTAATATGATATACTACAATTAAAGGAGAAAGCATATAGTAAAAGATTTGCCAATTTGTAAATGAGATATATATGGCGCAAGTCGTTTTTAAAATGCAACTTATTAGTCACAAAGTCGTATTATGAGAAATCCATTTAAGTCGCATTGAAATCCATTAGTAACAAGGTGAGTTGTTGTGATGGTAAGCACCCTCCACTTCCAACCAAGAGGTTGTAAGTTCGAGTCACTCCAAGAGCAAGGTGGGGAGTTCTTGGAGTAAAGGATGTCGAGGGTCATTAGGATAGGGGTAAAGTCTGGGTACATACTACCCTCCCCAGACACCCACTAGTGGGATTATAGTGGGTTTTTGTTGTTGTTGTTGATGTTGTTGTTGACCATCTGCAAATTATAAGTACATGGATATACTCTTCAAAACGTGAGCAGGCTCTTTGCCGAGGGCAGAACTACAACATTTTTTCCTTCTCCTTCATTCATTCCATTTTTGTTCCTATCAGATCGCTAATCCATTGCCATTTCCATACAAAACCCTCCGCAGAATCCCCAAACTCTTCGCATTTTCCCATTCTACGATTCGACTCAGTATCAACTCAACTCCGGAACTCAACCGAACCTTCAACTCCTTAACGCCATGGCTCTATCAGCCTCCGACTTACCGGCGATGTATTCGTTGCTGACAAATTCACTCAGTAGCGAACAAATCGTGCGTAAACCAGCTGAAGCTGCCCTAGCTCAATCAGAAAACCGCCCTGGTTTTTGTTCTTGTCTCATGGTAAACCTTTTTTTTTTTTTTGTTGCATTCGATTTTGTTGTTTAGGGTTTTTGAAGTACGTACATTGAATGATAAACTTGTGGAAATGGTGATGTTTTGTTGCCAATTTGTATGTAGGAAGTGATTACTGCTAAGGACTTAGTGTCTCAAGTGGATGTTCGATTAATGGCATCCGTCTACTTCAAAAATAGCATTAATCGGTATTGGAGGAGCAAGCGCGATTCCTCGTGAGTATTTCGCCTTGCTTTGAGTTTGTTACTAATACACATATGCATTTATGTTTATTATGTGTGTGTGTAAGATAAGTTAGTGTACTCCCCGAATTGTGCAGAAAAATCCTTTGAAATTGCTTAACAGATATAACTAGTTCTCAAATTCTGGAAATTTAGGGATGAAGATGAAAAGAATGGCATGAATGCCAGGAATAATAATAATAATAATAATAATAATAATAATAATAATAATAATAATAATAATAATAATTATTTCTGATGATGGTGGTGCGTAGGACAACTTGCGCATCTCGACTATTCCACTGTGTACTTGCTACCTCCACCAACACAATTACCGGGTAACTTGCCAACCAAGGTTTAGGTAGATTGGAAAAAATCACCTTGTGTTTTCAGCCTCCACTGGGATTTAGGAATGCTAGGGATTATTATGCTCCTTATCTCCCAAAGTGATCATGTCCTTTGAAAATTTTGTCTTATATGCTGCAGAAATTCCCTGTGTTTTTCCTAACTAGCTATTCTAGGTGATGCCCTAAGTTATGTTTGACTGAATAGTTATTCGTTAAAGGAAATGGACTCCCATATATTGGGACTTTCGGGTAATGGACAGTACATTGGGATTGATGAGTATCAGTTATTAGCATACCTTCCTGCTTCATTGTCTAAAGTGAAGTAATCATTCAAAGGAAATGGTCAGATCATATTGTTGAGCTTTTGTTATTTTTCCTGTGAAGGAACCATTCTGAATGCATTTAAACTTATAAAATTTATTTCCAAGATATTTACCAAAAGAAATTACTCATTTACAGCTTACAAGGTAATATTAGCTTGGAACTTGTCAAAAGGTTGTTAAATTGATAGTGTTATTTGGGATATCAATAATCAAACTATGTACCTTTCCTCACTCTCTCTCTCTCTCTCTCACACACACACACTCTCACTATATATATATACACACGTACAGNAACTTGTCAAAAGGTTGTTAAATTGATAGTGTTATTTGGGATATCAATAATCAAACTATGTACCCTTCCTCACTCTCTCTCTCTCTCTCACACACACACACACACTCTCACTATATATATATACACACATACAAATAGATGATATTCTGTGCTAAAATAAAATTATGGAAGTATAGTTACAAATGCTAAAGAAGTCACTATGTGGGATAAGAAGTCACTATGTGGGAAAGTTGGATGTTACTGTCAATATAATGATGGAAAATTTTAGTGATCGCCTGCTATAAGGTAGGTTATTATCCAATTTGTCTGTTGATGCAACATATGAATGTGGATTGAATTGTCAGATTGTGTGTTCTTCCGGACTCTAGCACACTCCAAGCATCTTTTTATTTTTTATTTTTTTATTTTGCGTGATTTGCCTTTTATGTTCCATATGTTGTGATTTCTCCTCCCCACATGTTTTATATTTGTATTACTGCTGTAAATGACTATTCGCTTCTTTCTGAAACATCTTGGCAGGGGAATTAGCAGCGAGGAGAAACTACATTTAAGACAAAAGCTGTTGTCACACTTGGGGGAAGAGAATTACCAGGTGATGCTGCTTTACTTGTTTTTTTTGGTTTCGTAACGAGTACACAGTTAGCTGGAGCTCTCTTTGCGCTAAAATTTCTTCATTCCTGTTATTGACATTTGTTGCTTCAACTGCTATCACCACTTAGATATCTGCATAAAATTGTCATTGGTGCTTGCCTGATTTCTCAACTGGGTGCATGATTGCATGATGCAGATTGCCCTTACGTTGTCTGTGATCATCTCAAAGATTGCTCGGATTGACTACCCCAAAGAATGGTAAATTTTTTGTAATGATTCAACTACGATAAATTATTGAGGAAGAACTATTCTATTCTTTTGTCTTTTATGATTATTATCTTGACTTCTTAGATTCTTTTTGATCATAAAGAGATTATAGAAAGAAATATGAAATCACAAGATGTTGTGGTTCACATTTTAGATGTCAAAGAGTTGAACCCTAACTGACAATTACAAGGCCCTTTTGGCGCCCAGGGGTTATAGCTCAATTGGCAAAGGTTGAGGGACTTGTGTCTTAGGTTAAAGATTCGAGCTCTACGCCAAGCGAATTAACTCTGGTACTTAAATAGAGAAGGGTAGAGGGTAGAGCCCAGCATACCCGAGTTTCGAAGGCTGCGATTGGTCCAAAGGGTTGGCTCCAGAGGGATTTCTCTGTAATTAACTTCCTTTTGTCTGGGGTAGACGCAACCTCCTTATGCTCATTTTGAAGATTTGAACTATTCTAGTGAAAGGATTCCTTTGCTTGTCCACCCTTAACATAATCAGTTTTTTTAATTGGTAATTCACATGTAATTCATCTGATGGACGTATCACTTGGCCCATACCCCACCTATCGACCATAGTTGAAAATCGCTTGATTATATTGCCAGAGCTGTCTCAAATTTTCAAAGAATGGTGATTCTGTACCATGTATTTCAGCCAATAATCTCATGCGTTCAATTTTATTGGGATAATTTTTGGTTTAAGTGCAAATCCAAATTTATATAGCTTTAGTTGATAGAGTTAAAGAGTGGCTGGAGTCGCATCCAAGAGGCCCTAGAGAAGTTAATGGTTTTGGTCTCTCAACTGTACTACTGTAGTTACCTGATTTCTTTTCCTGGACCACCAAGATGAATATTTTTAAGTTATAAAGCAAAACTAAACCACTGATGGTTTTTGTTTGTGTTGGTTCTGAAGGAAACTAAGTTTCTACCAGCTTTTACATTTATGTGAATTATCCATCCTAATTACTATAATTCTTGTTTTGATACATTTGATTTTTATGGAATTGAAGAGCGTGTCAAGGTGAAGAATTGTCCTTTAACAGTATTATAGCGTTGATTACGACAGCACTTGTTTTGTTCCTTTTTCAAAAGTTATCCAACATAAAGAGATTATCTGCTAGAGCTTCTTTTTGATATTAGCTTCTTTTTGAAGGATATAGATCTTTGCTGCACCTTAGGGTTCTAATTACTTGCTTCTTGATGACATGCTAATCAATTGATAGTTACTCGTTAAAAAAACAAAACAAATGAAGGCATTATGTAGATAGACTGGGGCTTTGAAGTTATTATCCATTTATATGATCGTTATAAACTATTACAAATTTAGACTCAATTCATTTTTACTCAATTAACAAGTTTGGTTCTGTAGAGGTCCTTGTTCATTGGAAGTGGTGAGCACCCTCCACTTCCAACCAAGAGGTTGTGAGTTCGAGTCACCCCAAGAGCAAGGTTGGGGGAATTTGGAGGGAGGGAGCCGAGGGTCTATCGGAAACAGCCTCTCTACCTCAGGGTAGGGGTAAGGTCTGCGTACACACTACCCTCCCCAGACCCCACTAGTGAGATTATACTGGGTTGTTGTTGTTGTTGTACTACCAATTTCACAAACGTACCTTTTCTTGTTATAGCTTATTATCAGCTATCAAGTATTAACCAGTCAAGTCAAGCAGAAAGAGCATGGTCAATTGCATTCGAATCAAATCAGGTGTTCAAACCACCCAGGAGTTTTAAAAATAGCTGATTATTGCATATTAGAATTATAGCATTCCACCTTGAGCTCTATGTTATGCCTCGCTCTCTAGTACTATCCTGATTCAGTCTTGGTGGTCAAGAAGATAATGCTGTTGTTCTAGGTGGTTATACTGGCAATACTATGGATTGCCATAATCCCTAAAATCTCCCCCGGTCCTTAATGGGCTTGCTGCTCTATGCTTTGGTTGGTTGTGTTCCGATAGTTATAATGAAATTTTATTGTCTAATTACTTTTCTGGTATTTTCCATCTTTATCTATGCACTTATCTTTGATTTTTGAATTCTTGTACAGGCCAGATCTCTTTTCCTTTTTAGCACAACAGCTTCAATCGGCCAATATTCTTACTTCACATAGAATATTCATGATTCTTTACAGAACCTTGAAGGAGTTGTCTACAAAGCGGCTTACATCAGACCAAAGGACGTTTGCTGAGGTGCTGTCTTCTTCTTCTTCTCCTCTTTATATCTTTGAGGATCAAGTGATTTTCTGAAAAGTTAAAAGGTTTGGCAGTGCATCTATATCTCCTCAAAGTTGCATTAAGTATTAGACTTATAACTAAGACATTTAGTCCTCATTTGTGAAGAGAACACTAAGAAATCTATCTCCAGCTAGCTAGTTTTTCCTTCTTTGAGTTGTGGGAGTCTTGTGTTGTCAACTTTTGGGTTCAATAGCTGAATTGTAGGTAAGAGCTCAAATATGACATGGCATGCTTACTGCTATCTATTTTATAGAACCTTTCCACATGCACACACGCTTTTTACTTGTAGATGTTTGTACATTACATGTATCATCAGCTAGCGTTGTTGCATTGGCATCCTGAGGTCATCATATTATTTTTCTCCAAGGTGTTAGAATGCCTACTCTTTGTCCATGTGAATCATAATTTGGCATATTCTCCTCTTCTTCCTTTTCTTCATCTGTCTCATCACTTTCTGCTTTATTTTGCTGACTGCTCATTTGAAATCTCTCTCTCATTTCACTTATTGGTCAATGGTCATTAGGTGACAGCTTAGTTTTGAGTATCGAAGTAAACTATCTTGTCCACCATTTCCCTAATAATTTTCGGTCATCACATACTTTTGGCTCTTTGAGTCTGCTGTGGATTGTGGTCATAAACTTTAATATGAAGGATTGCACTTGCTGAGGCGTCTCGCTTGTTATTTTGTGTTCTTTTAACAGATATCCTCCCAGTTCTTCGATTACAGTTGGCATCTTTGGCAGACTGACGTGCAGACAATACTCCATGGCTTTTCAGCTCTTGCTCAAACTTTTGGTGGTAATACTGCTGAGTTGAATCATGATGATCTCTACCTTACATGCGAGAGATGGTTTCTATGTTCAAAGATAATAAGGCAGTTGATAATTTCTGGTTTTCCAAGTGATGCCAAAACCTTACAAGTATGGATCAATTCTTTCTTAACTAACTCCTCCCCTCCCACACCTCACCACCCCTAAAAATAAAGAAAAAGAAAATCAATAGGAGAGAAAAAGGAGGGTTTCTAGCTAATTCCCGTTGGTCAAAGTGGTTTATTGACTCCCCCCCCCCCCCCCCCCCCCCCCCCCCCCCCAATTTTAGGAGGTGCGGCATGTCAAAGAGGTTGCTCCGGTGCTGTTGAATGCCATCCAATCGCTACTTCCATACTGTGAGAACTAACTTTGGATCCTTATCTAAACGTCGTATTTACTTCTGCTCTATGATTATTTTTTGTTTGAATATACTTGCATTTATTTTAGTGTTAGTGTATCATATCAGAGTATTCAGGTCAGGCAACGTTAATTCTTAATTGTCCATCATGCTTTTTCTTTGTAGTTCCAGATGTGAAGAAATTTCACATTATGCATTTAACTTTCCAGTAGAATTTCGTGAAAAATTGCAAAAAAAAAAGGGCTGCATTTTATTTGTAGGAATTTGTCATGCTAACCTGATAATAAATGGTAATCAAGATATGGATGTCAGTGTCTTCTTGTCAGTCCCTTTCCTGACTATCAGCCTATCACATGACAAGTGAAAGAGTTACTTGGTTTGGGTCTTCTTGTTCTTTCCCCTAAGTGCCACATGGAGAAAATGCATTGAAATGCTATTCCAGAGTAATTTTAAATTTGCTTGCTTATGCCGTAGTACTCCTAGGAGTCATTAACTGAAGTGTTGTTTGCTGACTTCTACTAGGAAGGAACACCGTTAGGTACTCAAAGAATATTATGGTTGACTCAGAATTTTTTTATTGGTGGTTATTTCGGGTGCTTCATTGTTGGCCAAGTGTAACAAAGAGGTCTTTTCTCTATTTTCTTTCTATTCTCTCCACAAACAACTAACTGTGTCACAAGTTATCCTCTTTCTTGTGACCTGATTTGAGAACTCGCGGTGCACAATGTTTTGTCAGTTTACTGTTACACAAGTTATCCTCTTTCTTGTGACCTGATTTGAGAACTCGCGGTGCACAATGTTTTGTCAGTTTACTGTTACAGGTGGAGATGCTATTTTTCTTATGCGGAGAAAAATGGTGTTGTACTTTCTCATTAGAAAAAAGAAAATTAGTGTTGTAGCTGTTGACTATGACAACGAATTGTATTAGAGAGGCGACGAGAGAGGTGTTAGGGGTCTCGAAGGGTTTCTCTGGTGGCCATAAAGGGGATTGGTGGTGGAACGAAGATGTTCAAGGGAAAAAAGCTAAGAAAGCGGCATGTTTGAAGCTTGTAGAGAGCATAGATGAGGTGGAGAAGAAGGCAAACAGAGAATGGTATAAGAAAGCTAAGAAGGAGGCGAAGTTAGAGGTTACTGCGGCTAAGACCGCGACGTTCAGTCGTTTATATGAAGAACTTGGAGACAAAGGCGGGGACAAGAAGCAGTACATGCTAGCCAAAGTGAGAGAAAGGAAGGCTCGTGATTTGGACCAAATAAGGTGCATAAAAGACGAGGAAGGTAGAGTTTTGTTGGAGGAGGTACAGATCAGGCGAAGATGGCAGTCTTACTTCCATAAACTCTTGAATGAAGAGGGAGATATGAGCATTGTGTTGGGCGATTTGGAGTACTCCGAGCGACATCGAGATTTTGGGTACTGTAGACGCATAAGAGTGGGGGAGGTCGAAGGGGCTATGCACAGAATGAATAGGGGTAGAGCGATCGAGCCAGACGAGATCCCTGTTGAATTCTGGATGAGCGGGGGTATGGCAAGCTTGGAATGGCTCTCTAGGTTGTTTAACATCATTTTTAGGATGAAGAAAATGCCTGAGGAGTGGAGGTGGAGTACGATGATGGGGATATCCAAAACTGCAACAGCTATAGAGGTATCAAGTTGCTAAGTCATACGATGGAAGTTTGGGAGAGGGTGATAGAAGGGAGGATGAGGAGTGTGTCCATTTCCGACAACCAGTTTGGTTTCATGCCGGGACGGTCGACTACGGAAGCCATTCACTTTGTGAGGAGGTTGGTGGAGCAATACATGGCGATGAAAAAGGACTTGCATATGGTGTTCATTGACCTAAAGAAAGCTTACGATAAAGTCTCGCGAGAGGCCCTATGGAGATGTTTGGAGGCTAAATGAGTGCCTGTAGCCTATATTAGAGCAGTCAAGGACATGTATGAGGGAGCTAAGACACGGGTAAGGACGGCAAGAGGAAACTCAGAGTACTTTCCAGTTGAGATGGGGTTGCATCAGGGATCAACACTTAGCCCGTTTTTATTTTCCTTAGCGATGATGCATTGACGCTACACATCCAAGGAGAGGTGCCTTGGTGTATGTTATTTGTAGAGGATATAGTTCTGATTGATGAGACGTGGGTTGGTGTTAACGAGAGGCTGGAGGTCTGGAGACATACCCTTGAGTCTAAAGGTTTCAAGTTGAGCAGGACCAAGACAAAATACTTGGAGTGCAAGTTCAGCGGCGTTATCCAGGAAGCGTACGTGGATGTGAGGCTTGATACTCAAGTCATTCCTAGGAAAGAGAGTTTCAAGTATCTGGGGTCTGTGATTCAGAGTGATGGGGAAATTGATGATGATGTCACACATCGTATTGGAGCGGGGTGGATGAAGTGGAGGCTCGCTTCCGGTGTCTTGTGCGATAAGAATGTGCCATTGAGACTTAAATGTAAGTTCTAGAAAGTAGTGGTTAGACCAACTATGTTATACGGGGTAGAGTGTTGGCAAGTCAAGAAACTCCCATGTCCAGAAGATGAAAGTTGCTGAAATGAGGATGTTGAGATGGATGTGTGGGCATACTAGGTTAGATAAAATTAGGAACGAAGTTATTAGGGATAAGGTGAGAGTGGCCCCAGTGGAGGATAAGATGCGAGAGGCGAGACTTTGATGGTTCAGACATGTTAAAAGGAGAAGCACAGATGCCCCAGTCATTAGGTGTGAGAGGTTGTCCTTGGGGGGTCAGAAGAGGGGTAGAGGTAGGCCAAAGAAGTTTTGGGGAGAGGTAATCAGGCAGGACATGGCGCAACTTGAGCTAACCGAGGACATAACCCTTGATGCGAGGGTGTGGAGGTTGAGAATTAGGATAGAAGGCAATGTTTTGAATAGCGTGCGGCGACAAATAGTGACGAGGGCCCGCTTCACTGAGCCGAGAAGCAAAACGCTCGCCTTTTTGATGTGAAGCGACAATTTATACAAAAAATAATATATATATATATATAAAACTAAAAACTCAACATCAATAATATATTAATAAATATATCAATTCAAAAATTAAAAACTTAATACATAGTCATAGTAGATTCATAAACTAAAACAAGCAACATCTATTCTTCTTCATGTTTGAAATAAAGCTCTCTGCCTCTGCCCAAAGTGAAGCTGTGAAGGATTTGTAAAACAAAAAACAGAGCAAAAAAAGAAAGAAGAAGAGAAGAAGAACTGAAGAACAAAAAGAAAGACAGAAATCAGAACAGAGCAAAAACAGGGTGTTGCTCGATAAAAAACAGAGCAAAAGAAAAAAATAATAGAAGAAGAAGAAGAAAAAGGAAGAAAAAACATAGCAAAAACAGACTCTGTTCTGTTGACTGCTGCTCGATAAAAAACAGAGCCAAAAAAAAGGGAAGAAGAAAAAGGAAGAAAGAAAGAAAGAAAGAAAGGAGAAAGAAAAAAAAAAAGGAAACTCGAAAAAGAAGAGAAACATAGGTGGGTCGAACTGGATGAAGAAGAAAATGGCAGAAACTCGAGATGTGGCTGGGTCGACCACTGTGGCTATGGCTGGAGAAAGAAATCGATGTGGTTGCTCTGCTGTTTGAAGCGTGAAGAAAAGGGAAATGTCTGAAAGCTCAAAGCCCTAATCGCGAGTCGTTTTCTTTAATTCCTACGCTGTTTTTTTTTAAAAAAGTGACGCTACAGTCGCCTCTCGCTATACAGGCAGAGGCGAGCGCTATTTGTAAAACGCAACGCAACACAGCAGAAAAGCGATGGAGGCTCGCATCGCTATGCCTCACGCTATTAGCGCTGAGGCGAGCGCTATTTACAACACTGATAGAAGGTTAGTAGGTAGTCGAGTGTTTCCCCTTGTCTTCCTTGTTTCATTAGTATTAGTGTTAGTATGGTATTATTTTTTTTCTTATATGGCTATTACTACATATCTTATATTGTATTACTTGTTATTAGTGCTTCATTCATCTTGTATTTTGCTATCTTAGTCTCAGTTTTCTAAATATCTTCTACTGTTATTATTTGCTATCAGTGCATCTTTCATCTTTTCTTTAGCTGAGGGTCTATCGGAAACAATCTCTCTGCCCGTCCAGGGTTGGGGTAAGGCTGCGTACATTTCACCCTCCCCAGACCCCACTTGTTAGAATACACTGAGTCGTTGTTATTGTTGGTGTTGTGGCTGTTGGTGAACTTTCCTGAGTTATTTCAAGTGATCTCTGGCTGTACATATACTTTATATATAGAGTAGAATTTCTGTCACTGGTTTCATTCATAGACTTAAAAAGTATATTTCGATCCACTGCACCGGTTTCATTCCTGGACTTAAAAAAGTATATTTCAATCCAACCACAAATGCACTTAAGAAATTTAAGGCAACTTGCTTGTCTCAGATATTGACGTTCTCTTGACAGTCTTTGGGGCATGCTTATGATTTTATCTATAACTAGGAAATATCAATCAACAATGACAACATCATTAACTTACTAACCTTTATAAAGGTCAGCATGCATCCTTTAAGTGAGTACAAGCACAACTACTCCTCAATCCCAAAGAAGTTGGGGTCGACAACATCTACGCCTCAGTCTCGTACAAGTTGGGTCGGCTATATGAATCCTCAGCGATCATGTTTCTTCATTTAAGCTCAACTTATATTATCATCATACCAAATAAAAGAAAAAGTGAAAAATAAGCTCTCTCTCTCTCTCTCTAAAATATATATATATATATATATATAATAGTAATAGTAATAGTAATAACAATGATGATAATAATAATATTAAAAGTTCTCTATATGTTTACTAACGTATAAATCTATGATAAAGTCAAAATACTCCTAAAGAAGCATCAGGTTCAAAGTCGACATACCAACAAGACTTAAAACCTATTTCCAACTAGTAGATATCATCTATATGGATCTTTTTCTTTCGTTGTGCCCTATCTTTAGCTATGTCTGCATTGATACCGAGAAATTGTATGTCTTTCCGGGCAACTTCCTTTCATGTGTGTTTTTAGAAGGAGTTGATATTCCTGTCATGTGATTATAGGTCTACCTCTTCCTTTTAACACCTTTACTTATCATAGTTTCTCACTTACAGACTAGTGTATCTGTCGGCTGACGTAGGACATGACCAAACCATTTCAAACGACTTTCTTTCTTTTTATCCTCAATGCATGCTACTTGCACCTTCCGGCGAATGTCGTCATTTTTAATCTTATCTAATCTTGTATGATCGCATATCCATCTTAGCATCCGCATCTCTGCAACACCATCTGGTGGATATGTTGTACTTTAGCGGCCCGACTTTCACTACCATAGAACACTGCCGGTCTTGTAACTGTTTTGTAGAACTTACCTTTTTCACTTTTAAAGGCATCCGTCTATCACATAGCATCCTTATAAGGGAGTAACTTAATAAAAAGTGCCAGTGTTGATTGTGCCTGCTATGCCAAAGTCTCTGCATCTGACAAGTGATTCATTGCAGCTCTAGTTACAAGCTTTGGAGCTGCTTGGGACTCCTTTAAATACTAGTGCAATTTTGCTAAATTACTGCTACCTTACACTATTAAATGTTGATTAGCATGATATTATGCCTCAACTTTTCTTCCCTCAGACAGTATATAGTGGAAACCCGAATTCCTGTTTTATTGGATACTAGGAAAGGAAGATTGACAAAGGAAAGTAGAATGAAAAGGCAGAGGGGAAATGAACAAATTTTCATTGTCTCCCTTCTGTTTGATTGATAATATAACAGAGAAAAAGTAAAAGAAAAATGAGATTTGAACTTTTTTTTTTTTTTTGGGGGGGGGGGGGGTT
>AWOL01S0004921.1:76979-99656 GCA_000715115.1 Nicotiana otophora | reverse complement strand
GGGGGGGGGGGGTGTTAAAAGTTTTTAAATTTTTCCTTGTTTCCTATTTTTTCTCCATTGCTTTGATGCTGCCTAACAAAAGTAGGGAATATGTTTTATTAATGCCTTCTGAACTAGGAGATATCCTTATCACTACTTAAATTTGCAGATTCATCTTTCGGGGACCATCATCCTAAATTTTGGGACTTCTTAAAAAGGGCTTGTACAAAGTTAATGAAGATTTTAGTCGCTATCCAGCAGCGACATCCTTATTCTTTCGGGGATAAATGTGTCCTTCCACTTCTCATGAAATTCTGTTTAAGCAAGATTATAGATCCTGAACCACATATTATGTCTTTTGAGCAATTCATGATTCAATGTATGGTAATGGTGAAAACCATTTTGGAATGTAAAGAGTATAAGACAAGATTGACAGGACGTGTCGTTGATGAAAATAGGGTAACATTTGAGCAGATGAAGCAAAACATATCTAGTACGGTTGCTGGCCTTCTTACTTCCCTTTTGCCTACGGACCGGGTTGTGCTCCTGTGTAATGTATTGATAAGGAGGTGAGGCATCCCAACTCTTTATGGTCTTCTGTTGTTGCTATTTTTATTTGAAGAAATCGATTTCCTGAATTAAGGCTTGCAAGCACCACATTATAAATGAACAAGATTAACAATTGTTAATGATCTTTTGGTCCTCATCTCCATTCTCATTTGTGGTAGACCAGTCATAACATCCTTAATCAATCTAGATAGTCCAACTTGAGTGGTGCTATTTTTGGTGCCGTAGCTCGCTAGTAGTATTAGATGATGTTCTCCTCATAACAGCGTTTGGTCTTACAGGGTTATTTTAGGTGTGTGTAGGGTGTGAAGGAGGTGGAGAAGATGCAATAAAGGGTAGTTGTATTTTTAGGACAGTGCAAAATGATAAATCCTGCTATGTGAGATGGCCTATTCTGACTTCTGAGGACATTAGAATAATTGAAATATCCTCTTGATCACTTGTTGTCTTTCGAAACGCCATTTTGGTACCTGGCAAGCACTTTCAGTTTGTTGACTTCAAACACTCCGATTTGCACAATAAACTGAAAAGAGCATTTAGAAGGGAGTGAAGGTGGAGATTTATTCTTCTATGTGAGATGGTGTATTCTGACTTCTGAGGACATTAGAATAATTAAAATATCCTCTTGATCACTTAATTTTGGTAACTGACGAACACTTTCAGTTTCTGTTGACTTCAAACACTCTCCGATTTGCACAATAAACTGAAGAGAGCATTTACTTGTCAAAAAGAAAACCAAAAGAAGGGAGTGAAGGTGGAGATTACTTTCTTAATTTCTAGGTATCATCTGAATGTCCATAAGCTACAAGTAAAGGGGGTAGTTTGAATATGAATTGATGGTTCAATCTTCTGAGAGAAAATTTAACCCCTTGTAATTAAAATATGTTGTTGTGACATGTCTCTTTATTCTTGCAATTTCTCCAAATGTAGGTACTTTGTTCTGACTGCAAGTGATATGGAGGAATGGTACCAAAACCCAGAGTCTTTCTATCACGAGCAGGATTCAGTACTATGGTCAGAGAAACTAAGGCCTTGTGCTGAAGCTCTATATATTGTCTTGTTTGAAAATAATGGTCAGGTATGTTTACCCCATTCGCGCTGTTATTCGACAATCTTAACATATTGCCTTAATGCCCGTATGAACCTTTTATTTAATCTTCAGTTGCTAGGACCTGTTGTTGTCTCTATTCTGCAAGAGGCTATGAGTGGTTGCCCTTCTGCAGTTAATGAAATAACTCCGGCACTGCTTCTGAAGGACGCTGCCTATGGTGCTGCTGCATACATTTACTATGAGCTCTCGAACTATTTGAGTTTCAAGGATTGGTATGTGCTTTGATATGCTGGAAATATTGCTGAATCAAATAGATTTGACCCCTCAGACATGTTCTAGAATTTTCTATCCTCTACTATATTACCAATGGCATCTGAAACAGGGGATTCTCTTAAAATTCCAAATAAGGGAACCCTAACATGTCAAAAAGTTAATCAGTGGTGATAAAACTAGCTAGAGCAACCACAATAGCACTGGAATGAGCCATTTGGTCCTTCCAAAGTGGCAGTTAACCATCATAACAATAAAAACAAGCCACAAGTAGTACAGGAATGGAAGTTACTATTATAAATAAATCCCTTTATCAAAAACAAAGTACAGGGATGGAAATAGTAACCACTGTTAATGTGACTGATAAAAGAACCACTGTTAATGTGACCGATCAAAAAAAAAAAAACACAGTTGATGTGCCATAAAAGAAAATATCAGTTATGAAGCAAATCCTCAATTATTCACCATTTATTAGCCTATATATCACAACATATTAAATTGTGAAAAATATGTTAAACCAAAAGGAAGTTCATTTATGTAGTTCGCGACAAGAAATCTGTACCAAAGTAGAGACAAAAGAGGAAGAATTTCATCCCCCAGTATTGTAAAAAGCTTAAATCATGAGAGACAAATCTCTGGTGAAAGCAACCTAGATGCACTCACAAAATGTAAATCGTGGTTATTGGTACAGCTTTTGTTTTTTCGTTTTTTTGTGTTTTGCCCAATGCAATCCTAGGAGGTTGTTCCTAGGGAATTCTGGAGTTCCTAGGTTCTTCTTTCCTCTTATTCTCTGGCTTTCTGCCCCAAGACCTTACAAATTTAGCCCTAAATCAAGCCTCTTTGATGTCCATATCAAATTGGAGAGATCTTGTACGTGTTTATTGCTTTGCTCTGTATGGAGGAAACTTTTTGTCCACCAACATTTGTCCTATAAATTCTTGATGAAGTTGCATTTCCTCGTTAGAAATACTCATAGAAGAATAAAAGAAATAGCAAATGATAGGTGGCTTCGCCTTGATGTGTTATTCATATGAATGGAATGAATAAAGTCAACGACATTTTTCTCAACATCATGATTTATTAAGAACTTTTCTCCTATAATCTTAAAGTAAATTTAGGTGCCATGCATATTGAATGGTTTTGTTCTCCCATTGCTTAAGATAGTGAAACTCAGCTGTTAGAGACCACTCTGCTATACGTCATCATTATTAAATATATCACTAGAAATTTTTGTTTGGGTTTGAAAGTTGAAAGTCAAGTTCTATTGGCAGTATAGGTCTTCACAATCTCTTAACATGTTATGCAGGTTCAATGGCGCATTGTCCTTGGAGTTGTCAAATGATCATCCCAATATGCGGATCATACACAGAAAAGTAGCACTAATCCTTGGACAATGGGTTTCAGAGGTAATGTGAATGCAGTTATAAAAAAGGAGAATTGCCCGGAAATCCCTTTACACAGTATTTGAATCAAGAAGGGTAGATGGAAAGTTAAAGATGTCTGCTTCTTCGTTTTTGTCAATTTTGGAATGGGTTAGAAAGGCTGAAATGCAAGAGTTACTTACCTTCCACTTTTTCTTCCTACCTAAAAAGGCTGAAATGCAAGAGTTACTTACCTTCCACTTTTTCTTCCTACCTAAACAAGGGAGATGGTATTTTTCTCTTCCCTTCTTTTGGGTTGAATAACTTCCCCTTCTGCAGCTCCTCTTTTAATCCTACTACACAAGACTATTACTTTCCTTCTCCTTGTTGAGATTGAGCATAGATGAATTTCCTTGAGCCTCCACACTGCAGTGATAAATAAGTTATTTTATCTTTGAGGTTTGAAGTTTCCTTTACGAACTTCTCGTAACTCTTGATTGTCCCCAGTTCCATGCTCTTGAATAGGTCAAACAAATGCTTTTTATTAATTCTCTTTGTCATCACAGAGATACGGAAAAAAAAGGAAAACCATTACTCAAGAATCTTTTTAATAAAAGAAGTTCAGCATTCTGTTAGTGAGAGTTCATGAGTGACAAGTTGGTCCAAAAGACCCTAACAAGCGTCTGCCCTAGGGGAAAGATTATATGCTGTTCCTCACATTTCTACATACTTCCGCTTAATTTTAAGTTACTTTATTTGGGTTTTTACTAAAATTTGCCAGACTATAAGTTTAATGATCACTTAATGGAGTCAAGTAAAGTGTTTCTATTGCAATGGTGCTCATACTTGTCTTGGAAGTCAAGCATAAGAAATTTATGTAGTTGGTGTTGGATTCCCAGTATGTATAAGGTGTATTTATGGGAATTTATAACGAGGAGTATTCTATGAAATGTCCATGCAATCTTCTCTCTTCAATCAGCAGATCTGGTAAGACATTTTTTAATATGGTGAATCATTGTTGGTTCTTGGTAATCTAAAATTAGTATTGTATCTGGATCTGTAATTGGAAATCTTCGAGTGTTTCTGTTTTCTAATTTCTTGCTCCATTACTTTTCATATGCTATCATTCCACTGGCAATTGTTGGTTATGAACCTCTTTCATTGTCCTAATTGGTTCAATGCTGGCGTCATGCCATCACGTTTTTGGCTATTTTGTTTGTCAGATGTTTTTAAGCCTCTCAAAAAAATAAAGAAATGTGCTAGTGCATTTGACTGACCACCACCCAGATTATTTGATTAAGGGAGGTTAAGTTAGATATGTAAGCTTTAAAGTGTCAAGACTTCTATATGATGTATCTGTGCTTTGTTGTATGTGCCATTACCCATAGTTTTTTGGAGTTAGTGATCGCGCGTACTTTTGTGTAACTATGTTTTCTCGCAGATTAAAGATGACACCAGAAGAGCAGTTTATTGTGCTCTAATCAGATTGCTTCAGGACAATGACTTGTGTGTAAGGGTATGCCACATTTTATTCAAAGCAACTACCTTCTGAAACAAGTTGTACATCTATCATTGTTTTCTGAATTTTGAGTTCCCATTGATTCACTTTATGTTATACTGAAGCTACTTTGTCTCTTCTTTAGCTGACAGCATGTCGGTCCTTGTATTTTCATATTGAAGATGCAAATTTTAATGAGAAAGAGTTCTTAGATCTTCTTCCCATATGTTGGGATCTGTGTTTCAAATTGGTGGACGAAGTACAGGAATTTGACTCGAAGGTAGATACCAGCTGGTGTTCTTCGTAACTTCACACGGCCTATTTAGTTCTCATTTATTCATTCAGCTATTAGTTTTCTTTTCTGTGTGTAATTCTATCCTATTTCTGGTATACTTAGTTCCATGGACCTTCGCAATAACTTTCAGTAAAGGGAAGCAGTACTGATTCAGTGGTTTAATACACACACATAAGCTAATTTTTCAACATATTTTGGGTTTTATGTGTGGTTGTTACTGGTTGATGCTTGACTTAGATTAGTATGGTTGAGGAGACTCCCAAATATTTGGAGGGGGAGGTTAGAAAGAGGGATCCATCTCCGAGTTATCTCTTGCCCTGTTCTTTTTCTTTGTTCTGTATAAAGAAATGCTCATGTTATAGTTGTCAGAAAATGGACAAAAAAGGAGAAGAAAAAGAAACAAGATTTGTCCCTTTCACTTTTTTAGTATCATGGAAATCCTTNCCCACAGAATTCTCTTAGGACCCTTTTTAACAAAAGAATTAATTAACTCAAAATTTTTTAAAGAAGAATAAATGGGTTTATATAAAAAGGATGCTATAAATATTCCGAAACAAGCTATACTGACTGAAAGAACTGCATCCTTTAAAAATTCATTCCAATCCATCGAATTATTCGACTTTTGATGCAAAAGATTTATAGATGGGGCTAACCATTTCGATAATATATCGAAATTCCCTCCCTCTTGGTTGAAAGGAATTCCTAGAGATCCAACAAACAAAGTAAAGAGTCCTAATACAAATATTGGGAATAGCATAGTATTGTCCGATTCATAAGGATAGGAATAAACCGCTTTATGCTCAAAATGAGCAATAGTATAAAAGGTCGTGTCATCTTTCTTCCATTTTTATCAATTGGATATTTAGTTTTTGCAAAAAAAATAAGTACTTTCATTATTATTCATTGTTTTTTTTGATGAAGTAAGAGTATTATCATTGAAAGGCATCAAGAAGATGCAAAGTAGTTACAAACACAAAAGCAATGCTAGCTCCAGAACAATGTTGGCTAAGCTAAGTTTAGGGAGCTAACAAAATCCAAAATATTGATCGGGCAATTTACAGGGGTAAGGAAATTCCAGCTGTAAAGGCTGACTAAACAAATAGCCTTCAAAGTGTGTGTTGGAGTTGAAATTCTATCAAAACATCTGCGGTTCCTCTCATTCCATAAACACCAAAAAATAGTAGCTGGGACCATCCTCCAGACTCTTTTGATGGCTTTATCAACTCTGCAAAAACTCCAAAACTCATAGGTATCTTTTATTGACTGAGGTTGCACCCAGCTCAGTCCAAAAATAGAAAGGAAAAAGTTTCAAAGTTCTATTGCAATTGTGCAGTGAAGGAAAAGATGGTTGATGGACTCCATATTTCATTATTATTCATTGTTAATAAACAAGAGTTTTTCTTGACTCCGTTCTTACCCCATAGAGATATTGAATAGAAGGGTTTTTTTTGTTTCCCACCATGATTTTGAAAATGAACGTTTAAATGCCCTTCAAAAGTAACTAAATAGATCCGAAACATATAAAATGCGGTTAATCCAGCCTNTTTTTACCCCATAGAGAAATGGAATAGAAGGGGGTTTTTTGTTTCCCACCATAATTTTGAAAATGAACGTTTAAATGCCCTTCAAAAGTAAGTAAATAGATCCGAAACATATAAAATGCGGTTAATCCTGCCGTGGCCCAAGCTATTATTGCGAAAATTGGCGAATACAACCAACTATCATTAAGAATTTCATCTTTGGACCAAAAACAAGCAAGAGGTGGAATACCACAAAGAGAAAGTGTACCTAATAAAAAAGTGATTTTGGTAATTGGTACATGTTTTCTTAAACCTCCCATAAGACTCATATTCTGGCTTTTAGCTGGAGAATATCCAACAATAGTTTCCATAGAATGAATAATGGATCCGGATCCTAAAAATAACAATGCTTTGGAATAAGCATGAGTAATCAAATGAAATAAAGCGCTTCGATAAGACCCCATACCTAGAGCTAACATCATATAACCCAATTGAGACATTGTGGAATAGGCTAAACCTCTCTTAATGTCTTTTTTAGCAAGAGCTAAAGTAGCTCCTAATAATACTGATATTATTCCTATAACCGAGATCAAATACATTATGTAAGGTATAACTCTGAAAAGAGGAAGAAGCCGAGCTAAGGGCTCGGAATGGATTTAGGAGTCTTTGTGCGAGCCGCATGCGGTGAGAGTCGCACGTACAATAACGAGGGGGGTTCGTGTCTATACGTGTAGTGTGGTGCTTAGGCCTACCCACCCTATTTGTTCCATGATCTCGACTTATGATGTGTTCTTCAATCCGTCTTTGGTTTTCATTTTATTACGGAATCTTCTACATATTCCAGTTGCTTTTAAGTTTTCTGCTCACAGTGTTTTCTTTTTGATAAAATTTTCAGGTTCAAGTTTTGAATACTATCTCTGTTCTGATAGCACGTGTTACTGAAATTATGCCATATGCAAACAAGTTGGTGCTATTTTTCCAAAAGGTATCTTTTTGGGCTTTCTTCTGCTGCTTCTTGTTGATGGGTTCACTTAAATATGAAAATTTATGTGTAGTTGAAGTTTTGTTTTATTGCCGTTACCATTCCAGAGTACAATCTCTGTAAGAATTAAGATTTTCCTGAAATTTCTTTTAGATGTTAGGAAAAGGCTCAGGACTTTATAGTAAAGCCTTTTCATTAGTAATGCCTTTGAAATTACTACCGGTGGACCAATATCCATGTGAGTGGTAGATCTATGAGTCACTTCATGCTGTTTCTCAAGCACTTATTTGGAGACCCAAACTTGATTACCTCTATTGTCCTTACTCTCATTTTGTTTAGTTTGTAAAACATGTAAATACATCCAGAGAAGACTTTGTTGAGAGAATTGCATGTGAGAGCAGGGATTCTTAAAGAATTCCATGTGTTTTTGTTTCCATTATGTTGTATCTGCGTGAGTTTTACAGTTATTTCTTTTTGCTGATTAGAGCTGTTCCTTTATCAGGCATGGGAAGAATCTTCTAGTGAAAGCATCTTGCAGATTCAACTTCTTACTGCACTGAAAAATTTCGTAGTTGCTCTCGGTTATCAGTCAACTAAATCATACAGCATGTTGTTGCCAATATTGCAAAGTGGAATTAACGTAAACAGCCCTGATGAACTACTAGAAGACTGCATGCAGGCATGTTTTATACGTGGCCCATTTAATTGATTAATTTCATGTTAGAACTGTGTTCTAATTCCAGCCAGGTTATCATGCAGTTATGGGAAGCAACACTAATCAATGCACCTTCTATGGTACCAGAGTTGTTGGGATTTTTTCCATGTCTTGTGGAAATCTTGGAAAGAAGTTTTGATCACTTGAAGGTTGAGGAGAGATTTAACGAACTAATATTTTCAGTTGTCGATTGTTTTTTGTGCTGATCTTCCATTGACATGTAGGTTGCTACCAATATCATTGAAGACTATGTTATTTTGGGGGGAAGGGAATTTCTCAATTTGCATGCGTCTAGTGTTGCTAAACTTCTAGATCTGGTGGTTGGGAATGTTAACGACAAGGGATTACTCTCAGTTATTCCAGTCATTGACATCCTAGTTCAGGTGATTGATTTCCTTGTCACTTTTATTAAATTATGTATTTGGAAGGCTGTGGATTAACCAAATAAATAATATGCTACCTAAGCTGCTTTAGTTTCAGTGTACTTCTTTTGAACAGGAGTGCAAATGCTCAGAAATGAAGGGAGACTAAAACAATAATGACATGCTTCTTAAAACGTATAATTCCATATGTTCTGAATTTGAGCTTAGATAAGAGAAAAGTAAAGGAAAAGAGTAGTTGATATGATTCTTAAAACCCTCAATCCGTTTGTTCTACAATTTGAGCTTTGATAAGGTTAAAATGGATCAAAACTAAGTTTCAATAATTTTGAGCTTTGATAAGATAAAAATGTATAAAAACCAGGTTTCAATACAAATTTCTCATGAACTCCCACTAGAACATTAATGGATATAATATAGACCTAAAATGGTGCTTCCTATGAATGATATGTGCTGATGCTTTTGTGATGTGGCAGTGTTTCCCGATGGAAGTGCCTCAGCTAATCAGCTCCACTCTGCAGGTAGTTGTAGTTCTCTGCTATGTCTTTTCTGTTTTTTCCTAGGCACTCCAACATGTCTATTTACCTTTTCTTTTATGGAATGATTTAATGTGGTTCAATGAATGTTGCCAGAAATTAATAATCACATGCCTGACTGGGGGAGATGATCATGATCCTTCCAAGGCAGCTGTAAAAGCATCATCGGCAGCCCTGCTGGCAAGGATTTTGGTGATGAACACCAATTATCTTGCACAGCTAACTTCTGATCCATCACTGTCTATACACCTTCAGAAATCTGGTTTTCCTGGTGAAGAAAGTATACTGCTTTGCCTAGTTGACGTATGGCTTGAAAAGGTAAGTTAAATGATTAAATTTTGAGTTTTGATAGATATCATTGTGATTGATGATTTTCTTTAGGACCTCTACAAAACCTGAGCTGGTATTTATGATAGTAAATGTGTTCTTGGTTTGTTTGTTCAATGAAAATATTGTATCAAGGTGCAAATATGTGAGCCATATCCATTACGATCCCAGTTGAGCACAAACATAGATGAGAGGCCTTTCCAGAACTATCAGAGAGATGCTACTAGTTACAATAGTATAACTGACTTTTCGGCCATAGCATCATTCAGTATAAGATGACCTATAAGATGAACTATTTGACATATCAGTCATGTGTAACTTGTATGGCTATAAATGCACTTCTACCATAAATACACTTCTATAGTAACAGGAGTTGCGACAGTTTCCTGAACCTGTAGATGGTCTATAGTATTATCAGTTTTTAGGAAGCTAGTATGCTTGTCTTCTTTTATCAGTAACGAAGAATGATTTTGTTAATGATCAGAGCCAATCACGTTGGTGTTTTTGGCCTTTTACAAAAGTTGGCCGTCCACTGTACAAGAACGGCGATTGGGATCACCTCTACAAATAACTCCAGAAAAGTGCTAATGAAGTCCTACCATATTTTGTAGCTCATGTACTTCCTGAAGTTTACACCATAAAGCCAAAATACACGAACATATATATGCGCGCAGTGTCTCGGCTTCGCTTCGGTTGTCAGATTGGTTTGCTTGTTATTGCCTCTCCCCTTTCTCCTTCCCGAGCCGAGGGTCTTCCGAAAACAACCTCTCTGCCTTTTTAAAGGCAGGGTTAAGGTATGCGTACACTCTATCCTCCCCAGACCCCACTTGTGGGACTACACTAGGTTTGTTGTTGTTGTTGTTGTTGTTGTTGTAGTGTCTCGGCACGTGCGTTGCACGTGTATGCCTAGTCGTGTATCAAACAATTTTGTAAAATAATATTAATATTATTAAGTCAAATCTTTGAGTATTTAATTATACATGAAAGAATAAAGTACAAGTTTCTATGAATGCTGAATATGGTTTTTCGTATAAAGGCTTGTTTATCGAGGTAAAGATGATTAAATATCATCTGAAAACCTACGAAGATGAACAATCCAAGTTTAAATAGATACATGTGATTTTTTCAAGAGGCTCAGTGTATCACCTATCACTTCTAGGAAGAGCTTTGATTCCCGATCCACTAGATCCATACTCACACCATGCACCTTCACCCATAATTCCAAAATTTTAGCTCAATATTGACATTAGCGATCAAATACACCAGAAAGAAAAAGTGAGGAAAGAAGATGTGAAGTTCATATTTGTAGGCCTCGTTTTTTTTCAATTTTATAAATAAGGTATTTAGGTTATTTAGAATAGGTCTTTAACTTTTTAGTTTAAGGGTTCAAACTTTTTTTAATAATATAATATAGATTTAGATTTGTATATACCCACAATGGCACTTTTTAATTGATGCTAATTCAACATAATCTTCTTCATTTTCTCACAAATTTAATTTATTTGAATTTAAAATGTAGTAATTATTCAAGTGCCAGAGTGCTAATTTAGGATGATCAAGATGCTTTTGATGTTTTCTTTTGTAAATAAATAAGGGGCACAAAAACTATTGTTCCCAAAAGACACAATTTTTTAGGAGTTTGAATATGCGTCTTTTGGAATTTGAGTTTGAATTGTTGCAAATAAACATGACTTGATAGTGCTTATTGACTATTTTGTTCATTTCTTCTCACCCACTTCTACAAATTTGATATGAAAAATTAGACGTTATTCTTAATTTCATATTTAGTTTTCTTAATGTTCAGTACAAATGGCGGAGAAGAAATAAACTATTCCTTCATAGATCAATATAATTTATTAGTTTGTAACACCAATAATAAAAATCACATTGAATAGCTATAGATAACAGTATTATTTAATAATAATAATAATAATAACAACAGAGCCGGGGGTCTATTGGAAACAACTTCTCTATCCTCACAAGGTAGGGGTAAGGTCTGCGTACACACTACCTTCCCCAGACCCCACTGTGTGGGATAATACTGGGTATGTTGTTGTAATATTAATAATAACAACAATATAAATAAATAAAATGTTGTATCTTTTCTCACACAAAGAGTTGTGCCCTTTAATAAAACAATTAAACTTTTGAAAAGTTTTTTCCTAACTGCTAAATACCAATGAAAAAAACACAACTATTTAGCGAAATATAATATAATTACTATTTAAAAAAAAGGGTATTTTGTCTTTATCTCTCAAGAGGTATCAAATTCATGATAAAAGATCATCAACCTTTAAATTCAAGTATTAATGTAAGACTATCCACGTCTTACTAACTTTGGAATATAATCTTTCACATAATACATGCATGAAACTAAATTGTATACCAATAAACTAATTTTCTACGTCAAAATGAATAAATAATACTCCCTCCGTTTCAATTTATGTGAACCTGTTTGACTGGGCATGAAGTTTCAGAAAAAATGAAGACTTTTGAAATTTCTGGTCCTAAACAAATCAAAAAGGGCCGCAGAGTATTTGTGTGGTTATAAAAGCTTCTCATTAAGGGTAGAATTGTAAGTTTAAGCTATTGTTTCCAAATTTAGAAAAAGGTCATTCTTTTTGGAACAGAACAAAAAGGAAATAGGTTCACATAAACTGGAACGGAGGGAGTATAAATTTTCTTGTTTCTAATCATAACAAGCATGCAAGACACAATATATATCATGAGACCATGATCCTTTACCCTAACAATTATAGAAATTGTCTTTCATAAACCACTAAGGGTAGGAAACAACAAATAAAATATAAGTCGAGTAAAAGAAAATGGAACCTGTTTTGTCGTCATCAAACCATTCCAATATCTCCAAATAATGGCCTGGCATGGTAGAATCCTTGCCAATGTCATGTGAAACCTTCTTATATAAAATCGTATTACTTTGATGTAATTTTACCAGAGCACTATTCATAGCCAACTTTGCAGAGTCAAACACCGCTCCTTTGTAGATCTCTTTTTGTGCTGGTGTCGGTGCTCTTAAAATTCATTTCAATTCCTCCACCCTCATTTCTTTACTTTTTCCTATATCGTTAAAATTGCTGGGTTTGTTTTCTATATGCGTGCCTTTAAGATAATTGCTTTAACTTTCTATCTATAAGACCATGTTTTTCCCCTCTTCAACATGATATTTATTCAAGGAGGCATCTCATTCAATCACAATGAACTTGGGTCTTAACATTTGAAGACCGCGTAATTTCATCATCTAAAGTCAACACATGTTTGGTCTTCTAGTTCCTGGGAATCGATATGTACCAGTATTGGTTACAACCGTTGGTGAAACAATATCTTTCATTATGGAGGCATCTGTACTAACACAAGAGTACTATATAAAATTCGACAATGCCAATATTCTCATTTTTTATTCCCTCTAATCTGAAGAGCAAAGCAACTGTTTTGTATTGTACTCATAGTGCAGTTTTGCATTTTCCTTTTTCTCGTCTTATGGAAGGCTGTTTCATGAGTAGCTTTGTAACTATCTTCTCTTTGGTTTCACAAAGGCACAATCGTACTTGGGAGGCCCCTAATTTGAAGAGTAGTATAAAATTAGAGAGTACCTAGGAATCGTTAGTTAGAAAATAATCTAAACATTAGTAACTAATCTTTAAGGGTTCCTTCCTTCAATAAACTTGATATTTTTAGTTAACCTTTTTAAAATAATAAATAGGGTATTTAGCTTTTTTAGAAGGATATTTTGGTAATTTAACTTTTAATTTATGAGCTTTCCACTTTTAATATAATATAGATAGATTGTTCCTTCCAGGTTTTTGCCAGCGGTAGGGTTCGAACCCGTGGCAACTGGCATGCGCGCCTAACCCACATATCATGAACATCTATATTTTAATACCTATGCAAAGCTTGCTTACCCTCTAAACACCTAGAATTTCTTTCTATCCATAATGCCCAACAATCAAAGACCTGGGATTGTCCTCCAAACTTTCTTCATCAATTTGTTCCTTCCTTTACCCCAATGACAATAGATCCTTCAACTCCCATTTCCTTTGCGCCTTCCGGATGACAGTCTGCTTCTTCAGCACTCAGAATCGCCTTTTCCAGTTCATGTAAGAGTAAGGCCATCATTGACACTTCCCAGTTGAAATATTGCCTTCTACAGTTCACGCACCAGCCAGTGCCACTCCAGTATTAGTGAACTTCTGCATCCTTAGTAAAACTATATATGTCAACAAAGGGGAGCAATTATTCTTGTTTCAACAAAATGTCCAACAGATGAAATTTCAGCGAGTAAAAGATCTGTTCTAATGGTAAATTGCGCGTCTATACATGCCAGAAGTATGGCTTTTTAGCTACTGTGCAAGTAAGATACGTCTTTCGTTTGTAGCAGCACCTCTTATGATTTTGACCTGTGTCCGTGAATTATTTATCCATCTTTATTGTGGGTTCATGTTGTTAAGCCTGTATTGCTCACACTTGAGGTCTTGCATCTTCTCAATCCTGTTATAGAAGGTTTGGGGACGCTTAGCTTGAAATTCTTCTTTGAACCTAGTTCTGATAACAACTTTGTGTGGTTTCCGTACCTGAAGTTTTATGTTATCCTTGGTTTTTTGTTTTCTGAAATTTTCGTAGGTTGACAATGTTACTTCGTTCCAGAGGAAGACAATTGGTTTGGCCCTTTCTATAATTCTAACTTTGAGGTTGCCTGAAGTACTTGATAAGCTAGATCAGATTATGAGGTATTCAATTGAATTTGTATTCATGAAATTTATTTCTGTATTTGTTTTTAATTATCCTAATCTGATATGTACTTTTTGTTTATGCCAATCTAACCTCTATGCTTTTGCTAGTGTATGCACTAGTGTTATGCTAGGTGGAAGTGAAGATTTAAGTGAAGAAGAGTCTAGGTATGGTCTATAATCTTGCTTTTACTTTAATGGCTCTTGAGATTTTGACAACTAGTGAGGCTTTCTTCTCATTATAAAATGTGAAACCACAGTAGTGACAGTGTAAACTCTAGCAAGCCTCATGTGCCGAGCAAAGAGTTGAGGAGGAGACAGGTAACCCCTGGTGCTAGTACTTATAAATGAATAGCGCAATGTAGCTTTTTACCGAATCAGTTTCTTAGTGAAATTTTCTTTCTAGATGAAACTTTCAGATCCAATAAACCAGATTTCGTTGGAGAACTCAGTGAGAGACAATCTTCAGACTTGTTCAGCTCTTCATGGGGAATCCTTTAGTGCAGCCATTGGTAGACTGCACCCTGCAGTACTCAATCAATTAAAACAAGCATTGAAGATGCCATGAGTTAAATATTGGGTGTCAATTCTTGATGTAATTTTCTAAGTTGGTCTTTGAGTTCCAATGATCCCACCAAGGGGTAAGGAAGGTGAGTCATTCTTTTTATGCATGCATTTAAGTTTCTTCCTTCTCCTTGATCCCCAAATACAGAAAAATTTCGTCTTAATGTTTTTTGGACATATGTTAAGGGGGTGTATATATCACAACAATGAATCTGTAGCAATTTAAAGGAATACATGCAGTAGTGAGTTATCATAACGGATCTTGCTCAAGGCTTTTGACTATGAACTTCTGCGTAAACTTCCTCTATTAATCATGATATAGGGTGTTTGTCTTGATTGCAGTGGAAAACCACATATATGTCTCAAATGTCTTTTGGTATTCACTCTCAAGTATGAATAAAAATGACAAAAGGGGGAGGGGTGGCGGGAGGGGGGACATTATGCTGCAAGATTTCTTTCATATTTGTTTGGTTAATATGGATTTAGTTTTGTTTAAGCTCAAGTCAGTGATTTCCTCTCACCTTTGCTTGCAAATTGAAAAAATGACTAAACAGCTGACAAAAATGGGAATAACTTCTAATATCATGGAGATTATTTCAAAATGTAGTACAGTGGTTTCTGAAGTTCCTTTTTTTTTTGAAATGGTTAGGTGTAGGTTTCTGAAGTTGATTGATTATTCGACCCTTACATTTGATCCTCGCAATCTGCAAAACTTCCATTTGGCTTCACTTTAACTTGCTATGTAACATTTTGCTTTAGCAGACTATCTTCACCCTAACATTGACCTGCATCCCCCTGCCTGCCCGCTTTATATTCTTTCCCACATCTCTCTCTCTCTCTCTGTGTGTGTGTGCGCGCGCGTGTGTATGGGTTCCTTGTATCATTTAAATGTGAAAGTTCGTTTGTTGATGAATGTAAGATTATTAGGGAGCTGTCTTGATTTGCATCTGTTTATGCTTCCTATCTTTACCAAGATTAAAACTGATGTTGTTTTCTACTGTCCAGGTTTCACTTAGAACATGCTGCTGCCCGGTTATTAATGAAATATTCCGAAAGTTCGATTGTTTCGCCCCTATGATTTGGTTGAATTTTGTTGTTCTGGATGGGTGAGCTCCAATTTGTTCACTTTTTGGGCCCTAGTGGTGCAGGGGGGCTGGTGTTGACCTAATTTTTCTCTCCATTTGGTGTTCGGGTTACATTGTAAATAGCATGATCCTCTCATGTCGTGGTTTTTAAGGCATAAGGATCAGAGCTTGAGGTCTCAAGTGCACGAAATACTTTATAGTGTGCAGTTAAGATACTGCGTTCAGTTTTTTCGCCTCTTCAAAGTTATACCGAGTTTCATATTTCATGTGTGAAAATGTGACTGCATTTTAACATTTGCTCAACCAGGCAAGGACAATGACGGAGCCACTCCTAGAGACGACAATCTGGCTTAACGACATTATCCAACTATTCTAGTTGTGTGCCTGTGGCTTTTTTTTTTTTTTTTTTAATTTCTTTGATGTGTTTGAAACAATATATGAAACAAAGCATTTAGCGGCTACATCGGTTCAAATTTCAACAGAGTGCTGCATGCAATAATGTAGAAAAGCTGCGTGTGCATTATTTTGAGGTCAAACGGTGCAAGATTCAAATATAGCCTTATTGTCTTTTTGAATTGATAATCTAGTGTTATAGACCAAGGACGGAGGATGTTGTAGAGTCCAAAAACCTCAGCTTATAGGCTCTTAGAAGAACAAAGTGAAGCAAGAAATTTTGAGTTCATTTCTTATGCATTGGTTGGGGGCAAAGGGAAGAGGGACATTGCATGAGGGAGAGGGACAGTGGGAGTGAAATCTACATTATGTGCAAGACTTTCAGCGGTACCATTGGGCTACAAGTAATTGCGTTTGAAGTAACATAACGTTTGTGTACCTTTACGTGAGATCTCGTTGAAGTCCTAAGCTTATTGGTAACAAATAAAGGAATTGAAACAAGATTTTGCGGAGGAGGATTATATGAATCCTCATAATTTCCGCTACGGCTTCATTTTTCATATCCTGGATATTACGTGGATAAGAATACTACGCTGGGAATCTTATTACATAGGGTCAAGTCTAGTAGTGCCTTTTCCTTCTATTCAGCTTAATTTAGATACTTGGCACTCCTAGACAACTATAAACTGGTCCAAGAGAATAAAAGCCAGATTTATCTTGTTGTAAATGGCATGATAGGAAAGGTCTGGTTATTTCACTGAATATGATTCTTGATGCTTTCTCTTCAGGTGTAGTTCTTATCAACGTTCGCTTATATATACTCTACTAGTTCTTTGCTTTTCGTCCAACAATTTAGGCTGCCTAAGTGCAGTAGATTCATATAGTAGTGTTAAAAGCTAGGGAGTTGGAAGGAAAACAAAATGAGACACGTTCCTATATTTGTATCATTTACCTTGCTTGTCACCAATTAATGCTTCTTTTATAATCGAGAAATCTACAAGGCCAGCAGGCGCACCCCGAGGGCAGTGCTTGTCACTAGCATTAATTTTCTTTCTTTTCAAACTCAGCATCATCCACTCTAATCTCACGATTTGAAACACTTCGAACGACCTAATTTACATCAATCATAAACTGTTTCAACTGATACAAGGACACACCACCTACATTTTTGCAGCCTAGGCAGCTGCAATCATTCTGTATCCTTGTTTGAAAGCATTTTAGACCGTATGTTTTGCTTTTCATAAGCATCTGTTAGTAAAACTGTGTCAAACCAGAAAATCAAAATGTTAGTTAACACAAAACAGAAAATGCAAAAATATTCCGAGCCCACAATTTTCTTATGCTGTTATTAACGAATTTAATCTCTTTACTGTTGCCCAATGTCGTGGATTAATTTCTCTAGGATAGAACGGAAAAATTATTTTGTAATAGCGACACTTCAAATTACAGAACTTGAGCAAACTCAAATGACACTTATGTTTATTTTGAAAAACAATGCAACAACATAGAGAAGAGGGGAAATGTTTTTAGATCTTTCGGTGTGTAAAAAATGAGACCAAGCCTCTGAATTTTATAGAGAATAAAAGGGTGAGATGGAGAGATGCAATTAAAAATGTGCATCTTCCATTTCCCATTCACACCCTTACAAAAAAACCCAACAGCATCTACAATGGGCATTCAAGTGAACAACCAACTGTGATCATTAAGAGTTACTGAGTTACGCAAATGCCCAGGATTGAGACCTTATAAGAGTAACTATGACAAAAAGCCTCATTTAGATGTTAATCCATTGCTTACTTGAATTACTCATCATTTAGGATGAATTCCTTCATGCACAGAATAAACAAATCCAATTGAAGGAGAAGAAAAAGATGAATAAATTCATCTTTAGGCAAATCTGGTACTACACTATAATCAAAGTGGAGTCATCCAATTACATTCAGAGGTATAGGTAATGTTGACGAAATTATGGACTTCGCCAATAATGAGAAGTCAAAAACGTCTTTTTTTTTGAGAGAGAAAACGAATAAGATGTTTTTTGGCGAAGTCCAACACGACTATGATCCTAGTCAAGAGATGACACATTAAAGCAAAAACATCTTATCAACAGAGTAACTAAAAATGGGCATTAATGTTCACATTCCTACGACAAAGAAAAAACATTTAGGCACACCCATAAGAGAAAAAAAAAGGAAAGCATTGCCATATAGTTCAAAACGGAAGGCTTAAGCATAAAAAAATTTATTTTTAGAAAAAATGCCTATGAATCTAGTCAAGAGATGACACATTAAGGCAGATCCATATTAACAAAAGAGGTTTTTATTTATTAACAAAGTTCAAAAACAGGGAAGGATGGGCTAAAAAATAGATGTCAGCAGTCACATTCCTGGAATTCTAGTCAAAAGAAAAACAATTTTAGGCTTAACCATATCAAAGAAACAGTATCGTCATCCATTATATAGAGTTGAAAAGGAGATAAAATTAACAAAAAGTATATCTTTAACCATAGGGCAATTCAAAAATATGAGTAAATTTCATGGGTGGTCATTCAACTTTGTGTTCATTACCCAAAAGTTATTTTTCTTTCTTTTGTTATGTAAAAGTCATTCAACTTTATGTTTATTACCTAAAAGTTATTTTTCTTTCTTTTGTTACACAAAAATTATTTTACTATGCTATAGTTATCACAATAATCATTTTAACCAGATGTATAAATCTTTCATCTGAAAAGTCTATTATGCCTTTGACATTATAAAATATCTCATTTATGTAATACCTTCTATATTATATGATATATAATATACTTTTACCCAGGTATTTTACTTATAATTAAAATAACTTGATATTATTTTATTTATTATTTTTATAATATATTCGTACATTTAATTTTTTCTTAACGTTAATTTTTAAGATATATAAGTAGCATTATTAAATTATCAGTAATATTACCGTGAATAAATCTCAAGTCCATGTTTTTAACCATGCTTAATGAAATATTTTTAATGAAATTATTAAATTAAAGCTCACTAATTTATCAGCCAAGCCATACTCATTAATCCAATAAATAAATACCCACATTTAGCACAATGGCACATCAAATTAATACTTTCAAATAAATAATATTAATAGATAAAGCTTTAAAAATTTAATATTAAACACAAATATCTCTGAAATTGTTTTTTAAATTTCTTTTGACTATAAAAACCTATCACTTGTTAAACAAATTTGTTTGTTATTACTTCAAATAAATAATAATTTTTTTTATCATTTTTATATTTAAAATATGTTCATGTTTAAATATGATTAAACAAATTGAGTGCTATGAAAAAAAATTAAATGTGTGAATATATTATAAAAATAATTAATAAATAATTTAAATTATTTTAATTATACGTAAAATACCTAGGTAAAAATATATTATATAGTATATAATATATATGAGAGGATTTATAATGTCAAGGGCATAATAAACTTTTCAAGTGAAAGTATTATAAAATCTGGCCATGGTGATTTTTGTGATAAATGGATCAAAGTAAAATGATTTTTGTATAACAAAAGAAAGAAAAATAACTTTTAGGTATTGAACACAATGTTGAATGATTTTTACATAACAAAAAAAAAAACTTTCGCGTAATGAATACAAAGTTGAATGACTACCCATAAAATTTACTCCAAAAATAGATGTTTGCATTCACGTTCCTAAAATTCTACGGTGAAAAGAGAATATTGTTAGGCATATATATAATAAAAAAAACAGAGAAAAAGAGACTAAGGTATCAAAATAATAGCCTGTTTGGCCAAGCTGGAGAAATCAACTTATTTTGAGAAGTGTTTTTTTTAAAAGTGCTTTTGAAAAAAATACTTTTGGAGAGAAACAGTTTGTGTTTGGCTAATCACTCTAAAAAGCACTTTTGAGCAATAATTTGTGTTTGGCCAAGCTTTTCAGAATGTGCTTTTAAGTATCAAATTACGAATAAGGACATGAATAGATTTACTTAATAATTAGTATTATAAGTAAATAAATAATCTCAAAAATTTGTTATTACAAGCAATAATTAAATCTTTTCATTTTATTTAAGTAAAATATGAAAATAAAATTTAAAAGTACTTAATTCTTTTAATATAAGTTAAATATATTAAAAATCATTCAACAAATATAAAAGCATTCACCCCTAAAGTCACTATATATTAGAAAGCTATCCTAAAAATAATAAAAAATATTTATACATTAATATCCTAAGTATTAGGTTTAACGGTTATTTTGGTATATACTATATTTTGTTAAGGGTATTCTTGGTAAGAAGAAAAGTCAAAACTGCTTCTGCTTCTGCTTTTGGGAAGAAGCTATTTTTTTCTGCTTTTCAGAAACTGTTTCTGCTTATTCCAAAAACACTTTTTCCCCCCAAAAACGTTTGGCCAAACACCTCAAGTTAGGGAAAAAAAGTGCTTTTGAAAAAAAAAAAAACTCTTTTGGCCTCTTGAGAAGCTTGGCCAAACAGGCTATAACACTTCCTTTTTTGTTTTTAATTAATATTCCCGCGCCCTAGCTCCATAGCTCAAATTCATTGGTTGGGCTTGCATTTCTATTCATAACCCGCATAAATCACAAATCTCTTACTCTCTGCATCCTAATTTATGTAATGGAGTTTAACTCGATAAGAAATTAAATTTTTTTTTTTGTGAAACTTGTGATTTAAAACAAACTTTAAATTTTTGTGTAACTATAAATTAATTTATTAAGGATAAAATAAGAATTCTAAAGATAAATTATTTCTAAAAGGAATATAATATTCTTTTCGGAATTAACTAAAAAAGAAAATATATCACAGAATGTTGCCTTTATGCACACGTCCATATGACATTTTGTTCACACTTATCTCTTCTATTACTGTTTGGATTTAAAGTTTTTGAGTATGAAAGATGTTTCTTACGTTTTTTGTTTTTTGTTTTTGTGTTTTTCGACCGTTTCACGAAACCGATGTCTGAGAGTCTTATTGATTCTCTACATAAAGTAAGTAGCTCATTTCTTGCAGCACCTCTACTTCAAATTAATTTTTGCCTCCTTTCCTGTCTTTAAAGTGAACTGTTAGATTTGACTTATAATGCTTTATATTGAACATGTTTTATATGTTTAAGAAGGCGTTGTAAAATGTAAATAATTTATTTTATATTGTGTTGTAGCAAATGCAATTGCTGCTTATTCCCGAGCATTTTCGCGTTTAAAGGGTGATGCCAAACTTCTCTAAATATTAGTTTCTATTTAGTTGGAAATGGAGGAACTGTTTACCCGTAAAGCGGTATAATTGAATTTGTAACGTGGTTTATAGACAAGCGAATCAATTTAATCACAAAATGATAAATAAATCAAATAAAATGCAAGACTTAGCGTTAAAATCGAGATAAGACAGCAGATAGCGTAGTTCCGGGAGCAGAGCTTCCGAAGGCAGTCATACAAATATCAATAGACAAGAAATAAAGTATTATTGAGCTCTTGAAGAGTATATAGCATAAGTTTATCAGAAAATTCCTATCCTTACAATGGCCGTTGAAGTCACTATTTATAGTTGTTCATAGGTAACAAGGTCATAGGATCAAGCTCCTCTTAAATAACAATAATAAGGGTCATTGAAGAATGTGTAACGACAGGCTATGAATCCCAAAATTCTCTATAACAGACCGTGTATTTACTACTGCGGAATATTCTTCATTGAATGCTATCGGATGGTAGACATTCGTTTGTCTTCACGAGCAATATTCCCTTCGGGGGCTTCCCGGTGCCAGCCGAAACTGCTGCCCCCGATCTTGACTTCCACCTGTATCGCTTTCCATCTGTCTCCGGTTCCACGTGTCGTCGCTCTATTATATGAGTATTTAATATGAACTGATTTTACCTTATACAGATAGCCCCCTACTCCGCAGTGGCACATCTTTGTGTCATCGGGAAGTTGGTGAAGATACCTTTCTTGGCGAAAAATTTTCTGATCTCCTCTGAAAAGTTTCTGATGCTTGATTAGACGCACGTCTCTCCGCATTTAATGCCCCGAACATGCTGATGACGTCCAAATCCACTACTAAAAAGTAAATGGACACGATCGCATGCAATATAATTTACCCAACTATGAGTCGGGGTCGAATCCCACAGAGAACAATATGTAGGCGATTAGGCGTGTAAGAGAATTATCACTTATTATGCAAAGCCAAACACTTAAAAGGGTTTTGAGAAAATATTTATGTCTAAATGCGAAAATATAAACTAACCTAGAAAGCGAGTAAAATGATCAATGGCTACAAGTATGGATACAATGAGAATTGCACTCAAGTAACGATCCAATGTATTTCATAATTTTACAAATATGAGCGAGTTTATATTAATTAGCCTCGGGTAATAATTCTATATTAGCTTCTTCCG